>LQRL01124321.1:2970-13366 GCA_001703475.1 Hydroides elegans
GCTAATTTTCCGAGTAAATTCCCGATTTTTTCCAGTTGTAAGCAAAAGTCTTCTATATCAACAACCTATAAAGAGCCACTTAAAACAAGTTTTTATAAGAAAATAGCAAATTTATAAGCATTTTAAGGATAACAAGCCATCGTAGAGGGCAAAGCCCCCAACCTCCCACCCTACTTTATCATTTCCTGTGTTACTATCTTTCTATTATGTTTCTCTAATTTTTCTCTAATTTTTCATATTCGGTTTGCATATGAACACCAAGTCGAATTTAAGTGATTCTGATATTCTAAATATTTCGATAGAACACTCAAACATTTTCATATAACTAAAAAGAATGTAATCAGCAGAGTAATTAGAATATTCATTCGCGTATATTAATTGATTCATGTCTATAACAAACTGTCGGAAATTAGCATAACATATATTTTTTCTTGGTTGAAAAAACGATTATTATGCACTGAATCCACTTGTGACGCAATAATTCAATTGTATTTCAGCTTGAACAATTGATTAATTGCGTTACAAGCATACTTTTCCTAGTTATTGTTGCGAAGCATAATTGTTACACCCCAATTGTTTGCGTCATATTTCCTCAAAAAAGTTGAGAATTTCTAACTTTAAAGCAGATTTCCGAACTTATCATTTATTGAATCAAAAAAATAAAAAGGTAGGGCATCTACCTTATAACTTTTCACACATTCCTTCCCAGTGATGTTTATAGCTACATGCTACCGTTTTAGTGCTAGGCCTTGACGAAATTTTTTTTGGCCACTTTTGGGGTCTAAAAAATCAACCCGTTTTAATAGCCCCCTCCGGGCCCCTAGGCCCCGGTTGGGGGTTAAAAACGCGTTGTAAAAATCGCGAGCAGACCAAAATTATAAACACACCCTAACACGTCTTTTATAAAGCAGATACCAAAAACATGATTTATTCGACAAAATCAAAAAGTTTTTTTTACCATCATCTTTAAGCGTTATCTCAACATAACTTTGAATTTTTTTTGTTTACTTACTAAAAATCTAATAAGACTTATATTAAACTAATCACAATATATATACATATGTATATATTTTTTCAAAACATTTAAGATAATAACCAAAAAATAATATTGTCAAAATATTTAAACCACCATTGGATTGACAGAAGCGTTTGCGCCGCTGGGCTCTTATATTTAATAGCATTGGTGCCACTCGGATTTTTATCTGGATCTATATATTCATGTCTATAATATATCAATCAATTCAACATGTAACTCAAGACTTATGATTTGTTAGATTTTTAAACTATCATGTGATATTCTCCCAATTCCTTTACCGATACCCTTGATTAATCGGTCAATATGGACTCTGCCTTTGTGACGTCATAATTGATCGTAATAATTGTAAAGTGGTAGCTAAGTGATATTCAGTTTCCACATTTCTCTTCATGAGAAGTTGTGTTTATAAAATATTTGAAGTTAAAGGCATGATTTTTATCGACATATCGACAAAAAGGAGTTTTATTATTGCATAAAATAACAAAGAAAATATAAAAATTGCTTCTAAAAAGAAACATAATGAAAAGCTGCCTGATTTTAGCAGTTTTTGTATGCATGAGCTGTTCGTTAGCTCTTGGAGGTATGTATATGGAATTTAACATTTCAGTTCAACCAATATCGACCATGAAACCAAATTTAGATATTACTTAAAGTAAATCGAAAATTATCAAGAAACACGAACGATATAATCAAAGCCGGTGTAAATTGCTATATGGTTTGATATCGTTTTTACATTCTTAATCTTATGATATAAGATAAGATAGATGCATATAATCATAATGAGATGGTGAACAGTTTCATATAAACTATTACTTTTTTTCTAGATGCTACGGAGTTTGAGTATACCAGCACATCTTCCCTCGATTACAGCTATGCATTCGACCATAGCGAGCCTGACGTCATGCATACATCGTATTTCGCTAATTTCGCCAATGAAGATAATGAGCCTCTCGATTATAGTTTTGCTGATGACGCCTTCTTTGATGACATTGAAGCCCTCTACTTTGACCTCAAAGAGCGATATGCCAAAATGCAGTCGGTCCACAACCACGACCATATTATTGGGGAAAATATGGTGATTGCGGAGGCAGATAACCTTGTGCCCTTTACTTTTCCGATGATGATTGTAGCAGTTTCGGCATTGGTTGCATTTTGTTTTGTTGGTTTCATCATTGTATTCTATCTCAAATACGACAAGAAGAAGAAGCACAGTGAGCTGCCATTTTATGTTTGCCCAAAATCTGCGGATGATTCGTTCTTTGCCGTTAATGTGCAATAGATTCAACCTGCAGACTCAGATTAAATGATGGAACTGTGATAATATACTTTGCTAGCTTAAACGACGTATAGCGCGTATCATGTGCATGTCTGTAGCATTATTCATAACGAACCTTCATTTAATTTTCTCTTTTATAGATTTGTTTTTATTAATTCAAATTTTGGTGCATAATACAATACATTCCACTTGCTAAAAATATTAACATGTTTTAAAAAATGACAATATACTAATACTATTTGGAATAAATCATTCAACTATATATATATATTTTGTTTTTATCAATGTTGTTTTAATATCACTATTTGAAAGGAATATGAATTACTATGGCTGAAAATAAAAACTTTTTACAATGCATGTAAATGTGTTTAATCAAAATAAAATTGGAAAAATATATTTCACACTCATTTCTTGATTTTAATATTTCGTTCTTATCAATCGTGAAGAGAAATTTTTTGAGGATTCGAGAAAAAAATGAGCTGCCATTATATGTTTGTCCAAAATCTGCGGATGATTTGTTCTTTGCCTTTAAAGTGCAATAAATTTAATTCAGACTTTTAAGTGATTATATTGCTGAACATAGCGTTGACGAAACGCGCGTTTTACAAATGTATGTGCATGTCTTTATCATAACTCATGGCGACCATTCACTTATGCAATATTAATGACGTTTTTGTTATAAAATAGGGTTTATCTAATTGATATTTTGTATTTTCTGTCTTTTGGTTTGCTTCTGATTTCTTTGAATTGCGTGCATAAACACCATGACCTAAGAGTAAAACATTTATATAATTGAATATATTGTTTAGGTATTTTGTTCTATAGGGATAAAACACGACTGTGAGTTTATAGTTCATAATACAATGAGTGTTAATCGGAACAGCCCCTAAACAAAACGTCGGATCATTATGATTGGTTCTTTTGTGCAGCACGAAGAATTTTATCGTGATTTATACTGCAGATTATAAAACGGTTTTGGCTTACAAAGAAATATAGAAAAAAACTCTTGCATCATGTTATAATTATGAATATTGAAGTTAGGATTTCATTGGACAGTTAACGAACCTATGGCTATATATATTACATGTACTTAGAACCAAATCGATATAAGAAGTTTCTACTTAAAGGATATATTCTTAAAATTATGCGAAAAGCTGTTTCAAAATTTCTGAAGAATAACACTTTTTGATGAACACCTCACACTGAACCCCTTTACCGATACCCTTGGTCCACACTGGAGGATAATCGATTTTGCATTTGTGACGTCATAATTGCATCGCAATAATTGTAGGTTAATTGTAGCTTAGTGATATTCAGTTTTCACATTTCTTTCATGAATGGTGGTGTTTATAAATAATTTGTTGTAAAAAGTGTGATTTTTATCGACATATCGGTAAAAAGGATTTATATTACCGCACCAAATAACAACGAACATTTTAAACTTGTCTCTAAAAAGAAACATAATGAAAAGTGGGCTGCTTTTAGCAGTTGTTGTATTCATGAGCTGTTTGTTAGCTCTTGGAGGTATGTATCAGCAATTACAAATATTAATTTAACCAATATCGATCATGAAAGCAAATCTAAATATGACTTTAGGTTAATCAACAATTATCAAGAAAAAAAAAACTAAATCAAAGTATATGTAAATTGCTATATGGTTTGATATCGTTTGTACATTCTTTATCGCATGCTGTGAGATAGTATAGATACAGGGAATCATAATGAGATGGTGAACAGTTTCATATAAACTACTACTTTTTTTGTAGATGCTACGGAGTTTGAGTATACCAGCTCATCCTCCCTTGACTACAGCTATGCCCTCGACCATAGCGAGCCTGACGACATCCATACATCGTATTTCGCTAATTTCGCTGGTGATGAGAATGCGCCTCTCGATTATAGCTTTGCTGATGACGCCTTCTTTGATGACATTGAAGCCCTCTACTTCGACCTCAAAGAGTGATATGCCAAAATGCAGTCGGTCCACAACCACGACCATATCATTGGGGAGAATATGGTGATTGCGGATGCAGATAACCATGTTCGCTTCACTTTTCCGATGATTATTGTAGCAGTTTCGGCTTTGGTTGCGTTTGGTTTGATTGGATGTCTCATCGGTGCATACATCAAATACGACAAGATGAAGAAGAAGCACAGTGAGCTGCCATTTTATGTTTGCCCGAAATCAGTGGATGATTCGTTCTTTGCCGTTAACGTGCAATAGGTTCAGTTTAAAACATGTATTATATGATGTTACTGTGATAATATACTTTGCTAGCAAACGGCGTATAGCGCGTATCATGTGCATGTCTGCAGCATTTTTCGATTCATAGCGAACCTTCATTTATTATTTTTCGTATATTAGATTGATTTGTGTTATAAATTCCTAATTAAGGCGCATAATATAAATACATTAAAAATGGCAGTATCCTTATATTATTTTGAATAAAACATCCAACTATAATTGTGTTTATTTCCTGTTGTTTTCATATCAATAATTATATTTCGTTCCTATGAATCATGAAGAGAGCATTTTACAAGATACTGTAAAAAAGAATTGTTAGAAATTATATACATTGGGTTTTATTGTTTATTTTTTTTATTCTTCATGTGCATGATAAATAAACATAACAAATTTCCTATACAACAACAATATTAAACAACATTAAATGCAATTTGGATGCAAAGGTAGAATAATTCAAAACAATAAATGATAGTCACGGTACATTTTATGGAGTACAAATATATACATTTATTTCTACAATGGTATATATGTTGTGACATTTGTCACAATCTATTCTTGTTTTTCTTTTGTATCATCTATCAGTTAATGTTCCCTAATCAAATGTTTATTAATTAATCCAATCTAATTTGCGAAAATCTTGTTCATCCGTCGTTCTATGTAGAGCTCAAACATAGTGTCCCTGTATTTGCTCAAATTCACATCGGCGCTACTATTAAGATTTCCCGCTCCCGTCAGGTGCGCCAACGATCGCCTGCGTTCAGTTTTCACATTGTTTTTATGTTTGTTCTTGTCATCATCCCAAAAGAGGGTTTTACTGAAAGTAACGGGCGTCACAGCCGAACAGGAGCTCTTTCTGTATACTCTAGCGCTACTCAGGGCAGCTTCCTGGACATTTTCTAGCTTATTGTGTTGCCGTGCGAATCTGAGTAGCTGCCTGAGGAAACCCCGGTTGCAGAGCGCCACATTGCGTTTTCGCTTGATGAGGCGTATGGCTTGCAGCAACTTCATATTGCGATCCATCATAAGGTAAGCGACGCAGATAGCCGCGCTCCTATTGACGCCCTGTACACAATGCACTAATGCACATCCGCGACGTAGTTTGACTTTATCGAGGAAATCAAAGGCTTCCTTGAAATGCTGGGCGATGTTGTACAGTTCAGTGTCATCAGCTTTGATTTCTTTGTAATCAATATTGAGGCCCTGATACGGCGACCCTTCGTAGGTGCGAGGGCCTTTGTAGCCCGCGCAATTGAGCACATGCGTGATACGGTTTCGGCGTAGCAGACGGAGGCATTCGGCGTTTTCGATGTTGCCGATGTAAACGTGAGGTAACAAAGGGTCCATGGTTAGCGGTGCGCCGTCACATGTCTCGCAATCAAGGATCTCCACCATCTTAGCGAAGAAGGCGTCGTCTTGAAGCGTCATATCTTTGGAGTATGACATTGTCTCGGTTTGGTTATTGAATCTGAAAAGGGGGAAAAATAATAAAATATAGACAGCTGATTTATCCACTGGAAGATGTATGCTGAAGTATATGAGTGCTCTTTTGCATATCTGTATGTATGATAACGCATACCAAACAAGATTTAATCATAGAACCTACATTAACGCTCATTGTCGAATAGTTAGACAAGAAACTAATATGAACTTTCATTTTTCTAAAACCTACAAACCTTTTTGGAACGTTGACAAATGTTACGATAACGCGGGGACAACAGTTTTGCTCAAAGGCTACATGCGACGTCTTACCACATGAGCAACACTAATGTCTTATCATCTTTAAAATTTTGCTGGGACCCAACTTTGAAAGTTACCTACTGAAAAATGCTTCTTGTAGCTTCTTATCAATGTTTAGATTAATTTTGAAAAAAAAAAACATGGATCGTATATATACCTTTCGTAATGCGAAACCATGACATTATACAGTTTAAGACACAATGATCTAATTAACAGATAACGTTAAAATATTTAAAATAAAAGATAAACAAAACATTACCTACATACCTTCAAGTTGATAAACGATATATTCAAATCCAACAATTTCACATAAAGGCTATATTTATTTTTCACTCAAGTTGTGTAACAAATCGTTTTTATCTCGACTGACTACAAGTTAAATAATGAACCATTTAGTTTGAACTACTCGAGATAGCGGAGAACTGAGATGGAGCAATATCATGGGAGGGAATTGCTGGGATTCCACATTTAAAGATAAAACTATGTGTTTGGCAAACAAGAGCATCCCTGAGATAAGACGGCTAGCATTGGTGAGCATTGTTCAGGAGCCTAAGTATGTAGCTTACCAAGGTGAAGGTTTTCCATCAAACCGTCTTCAAGTTGCTTCTTGAGTTTCAACGATATACACAATGTCTGTGAGTTTATAACAGATAAAACTAGGCTCCCAGTGAAACATGTATTTCGACTAATTTAATTATTTTCATTAATTTTGTCTTACAACAATACAGCATGTATTATGATATTTTCTATGGTTAGGAAATATTCGCATCACTCTGTGAATGAGCATTCCAAGTAAGACGTAAGACGTTCCCCGATTTCGAGAGGACGTTCTGATGTGGGTACATTTTTGGCGTTTTTGGAAGCCCTTGTTTGTCGTGGACATAGAAAGGACGATGCACCGACGTCGTGTCGATGTCGAACGTAAGAAAGACGTTCATTCGAAGTCGGGACGTCAAATGACGTCTACACATGTTGCAACTCTCATATAGGCCAAAATTCTATTCAATCATCCATGATTCAGAATTCAATTATCCATGATAAACGACAGTACATGTTTTAATTCTGAGTGAGAGGCGCCAGAAGGGACCCTATCAATAAGACATCGTCAGACGCTCCACAAATGTCGGTACTTGATTATAGAGAACGGATATATTTGCTTCAATATAATAATATATTTACGACATTGTGGCTTTGGCAGTACATATCACTGCTCTAAATAATGTTATGCAAGTTTAAAAATGGATTCAACGCTACACTTTAACGTCGTGAATTTACGTGATGTTGCTGTTACATACAATACAAAAGAATATCGTTGCTTAACAGTGGTGAGGAATTCAGTTGAAGGAACTGAGAATCGTTAACCTAGTGACGTACATTGTAATTACAGTCAATTTATATACTTGATCGAACAAGCCAGTGAGATGCCAATATCTATCAATTTTAAGCTCCTTTCTAATTCTGCATTTATCGTTAAAATGGAGCTTTCTTGTTTTATGTAGAAGGAAAAACCAAATGGAGCTCATGTTTTATGGGCGTTACATTTTACAGTAATCCAGAAACGCAATTATATATTGGAAAAATAACATAGTCAATAGACACATATATAACTCAGCTATATTTTTTTGCAACACAAAACAAAAGACACATATATAACTGAAATACACATTTGTGCATATATAACTCAGATACCACGTGGATCTTTAATGTGATATTTTTTTTTCGTTCGCCTATATAGTGGACGCTAGATAAGGCACATTATCTGGCAGCACCTGCTGGAGATGTCTGGTGTCTGGTTGTGGTTCAATGAGATGAGCTTCTTAAATACACAGTGAATCAGGTTGAGGTCACGATGCGAATTTTTATTAATAGGCAAGATTTCTTGTACAAAAAAAGTGTTATTAGATAATGGCCGTTATATCAAAACAAGACCTTTGATAACTATTGGTCTCTGTTTTATGATGCAAACGAGTAATAAACAATAATAGTTAATTTTAAGACGCAAAAACTGTAAAGGTGCGAGAACCGCTAATATATATGAATAATGAGTATCTTTATGGTTGGTTGGGGTTCAGCAAGTAGTGAAAAAGAGTAAGTGAATCAGAGATAATATAGGGCCAACATTCCTTTTGATGTTGTTTTTTAAGCTATATAAGTAGAATGTAAAATTTTCTTTTGCATAAGGTTTGAACATAATTACATAGATAATATGCATACATAAATCATTTTTCCTAGGTCGTCTCCACCTATACACTCGTTCGAGTCCCTCAATATATTCATGCGGCCTAGTTGAAAACGCGCCTTTAGTTGTATAAGAACACTAGCAACACGCGCCATCCCAACACCATTTTTCTATCGAAGTCGTAGAAATATTGTTAACAAACATTAAATGGAATCTGATTAGATAATACGTTTCTCTAATTTCTACCTTAAATGTTGGTTTATATTTAAATACCATCGAGCGATGATATATTTTAAACATTTTGTTATTTCATTTTATGTTGTTTTGCTACTTCGTTAATGAATTAATATGGCAACACAACTTTGCTTTGCTGTTGAAAAAAAAGTTATTGCTTCATATTTGTTTATAATGACAAAAACTGTTTTTGAATCTTATAAGATTATGATAAATATGTGCAGGTAAGCCTAGTGAAAACGAGGTCCACAAAACCCTCACAATAAAAGGACAAGTGCTTTCGGTTTTCCTAAAATCACTGTGAAATTCAAAGAAAATATTGTTAAACCATTTTATCTGTTTTAACTGAATTAAATTTGAGTTTTGCTGCTATCTTAGTAATTTCTGCAAATGCGCGCCTGTACAAAAAATAAAAATAGATTTACGGGTTGAGAATGACGCTAAAGGTGTGGTTACATTTGCTTGTTTTAAGACCTAGGTTTCCCGTGTTTTCCGATTTATTCTTTATGGGAAGCTAAAAATATTCTTGAGTTTTCCATACATAAAGAATGTTAATTGCGCCACGGTATCGACTGCGTTTTAAAACATAGATGTGACCATGCCCTACGATGACATTTTACTAATGTTGTATAGACGTTTTAATGCGACGGCTAATTATAATCTGAAAAATATTCCCAGCCACATTGCAAACGATTTTATAAGATATTTTCTAATGTGTAATTTATATTTCAATCAACTGAATTCCGACGCACTGAATGGCGCACTTGCGGAATCGCCGCAGTGTGGCCACCCTCAAGACTCAGTCGGCGACGGTCGGCGACGCATTTTTCCCGATCCAACATGTTGGATCGTGGATGTCGGCAATCGCAAGCACATCAAAGAGAATCGCCAGTGTGGCCACCCTTGCGACCCGACGCGACGCGATTTTCATACAAATAACACTAAATTAGATATGAAAATAAGTTTTAACATGTTATTTTCAATTTAAGATAAAATTTGTTAAGCTAGGAAAATTATTACAATAGTGTTTATATTTAATTGTCAATGTACAATAGTGACGTAAGTATTTGTTATGAAAAACGCGTCATAATTGTGATGCAATTCAGTATATAATTTCAATCGAAATGGGAAACATGTTTGCTAAATTAATTTATTATGCAATTGATATACTGGTGTTCCAATCAATTAGACATCATTAATTTGCAAAGTTTAAATAACGTTTGTTGATTATCATCTTATTATAGGATCGACTATACTCTTTTTAGCGTATCCATTGATGAATCATTGATTAATTCAAGATATTCCCTGGTTGATTCTAAATTATGTTTCAAATTATTATTGATAGATGTATTGTTTAGGTAGAAACACATATGATGAAACAACGCTTGTTTCCTTTTGGAAACAACCACTTTTTGGCCTTACGCAAAAAGGAAACAACGACGAAACAATGAGGAAACAACGATGAAACAAGCATTCAGATGATCCCTGAAAATGTTGAATCGCGAAAATGGCATTACAGTTTAGAAGCGTGATGTTTATGATTATTGCGTCACAAAGATGTCTTTAGACTATAGCAAATCAATGGATCAGTTTAGGGTGTGGCCACACGGGAGCAAACCAACCATTAAACCAAGCATTAAACCACTTAAGGTCGTGATGGCAATAACCAATATTTTATTCAAATTATAT
>LQRL01124321.1:16141-28782 GCA_001703475.1 Hydroides elegans
CCAAACAAATTCAAAGCGCAATAATTACAAACAAAAGAACCAAGCAATTGTTTTCTAATTGTTCTAAATCGCTAATGTTACGTAATAATCATAAACGTCACACTTGAAATTGAAGTGGCCCAGACATCCATTGGAAGGTGTGTCCTTTTACGAAACGCCAAAAATGGTTGTTTCCCAATGGAAACAACCATCGGAAAATGGTTGTTTCATCCTATGTGTCTACACCTTTATGTGTAACATCTCTTCTGATAAGCCGACTAGACATAGAAGCTTTCTCAACTTCATCCAAGAACGATTGCGGTATCATAAAACAGGAGTACCCAACGGGCCATTTTTGAAATAATGTCTTATTATACTGCATTTAGCCTGAAATGAATTCTAAACTTCTTTAAACCTGATAATTATTTGTATTTATCGAATGGTTTTATTCTTAATTTGCCAGTAAGGAACACCGAAAATATCGTGCCAGCAACTTTGCACACATTTGCCAGCAGAATAAAACATTGATATACAGAAGTGTTGATTTTGCCAATAGTGTAAAAAAGTTTCTTTTTGGACGTTGTTATGTAAATCCTATACGTACAAATGCACCACAGTAATTATGCAATGCTTAAACTCCATTTTGTTAAAAACCAACAACTTTATAGGCTATTAGATACATATTAATGACTTGGGTTTTATTCGTATAAAATGCCAGGAAAATTCTAAATATTTGAAATACAGTATTTTATCTATTCTGTTCTGTAAAAATGCCAGCAAGAAAGATATTTGAAAAGAATAGATATTTCACAGAATAAATCGCTGGGTACTCCTGATAAAAGTTGGTTGTGCAAGATGCAGTGTTGCTAATCTGACAGCAATCACTTGACAGGCGCAAATGATCGATGCTTCTTATCAGTGATCGCCTTTATCATATACTTTATTCTTTTATGAACATTTACGTCATCACAGAAGTTCATATATTTAAGACAGCTATAGGGAACATTTTTAGAAATTTGTTTTGAGGACGCTGCCCAATATCGATATTTACAAGTGATCACTTTAAAAATATTCTGGCTCATTAAATAGGAACCAATCAATCGAATGGTTCAGCTTAAGAAGGTAAAAATAAAGTGGTGGATAGAAAATATATACCCCGTTAGAATTTTCTAATTTAACAGACATTTGTCAAAAGCAAATCGCAGCGGATCCAAATGAAGTTAATGTTCCAGTATTTGCCCTTTCATTAATCTTTTCTTGGGCCCGAAATACTATAGCCATATATATGTTTCATAGAGTAGAAATATGGATACAGCTGCTAACATCAAATTATTTCCACCTGTTCGTGTTCTCGTATATGCTTATCTAGGGCCATAGTTTATGATTTGGTAGAAGCATTTGTTCTTTCTCCTTCCCCGGAAGCAAAACTGAAACAACCAAGTTCATATTTGTAAAATTTTTCTACAAAAACACACGCAAATGCAATTTACAATATCCATGAAATGAAGGAGCATGCCTCGGTTGTCAATGACCATCAATAACAAAATGTACGTTCTTAGGGCTGTTAGGGCATGGACGCTCCCAAATCCTCCCACGCATCATTCTTGTTTATCGCAAACAACTGCATTCTTACTTATTATTATCCGTAGGAAGGTTCAATGTAAGTACAGGCAGATGTCTGTAGGCGATGGCTGATGTTCGCGGTTTATGAGCATTCTATGATATGGGTATGCTATGACTTATATAACATAAGACTTATGTATTGTTTTTGTCTGATTTCCGAATCATACATTTCTATCATTGAATATCAGATTGGAAAAAATAAAAGGGCTTCACTTCAAAACATTCCTCGATCAATGAACGATGAAAAGATACATTTTATGCATGACTGGAGTACAGATTTTTCGGTTAAAAAAACTCAAGGTTCATAGCATTACATGTAAATTATTGCATGGATGTAACATATCAAAACATCATTCATATCCAAGGAATCGAAATGTTCGAAAATGTTCAAAATACGTTCAAAATGTTCAAAGGCTCAAACTATAATTTATACATAATGTTTAATATTTTTAGATAGGTTGCATCAGAAGGGATATCTTATGCTGAAATGTTTCTTTGTTTTGAAAATATTTATGTAAATTAATGCCTTTGAACCTTTGAACATTTTGAACCTCATTCCAAAGAAAGTAAGACTCACCAGGAAGACCTGCAAATCCATCTGTTATAAAACATGTCAAATGGATGCGTCGTTTATTTGGATGTTTTACATTCTATACATTAATGGGTATCTTGTATTTTTGAATGTTTGAACGGTTTGAACGCCTTCACACACTAAGTTTCGAAATTATGTTTGTATAGATATTTTATTTTATGGGGATTATATATTTTCTAAACATTTTTTTATATCTTTGAACATCTTTGAACATTTTATACATATTGTGAACGTGCTCGAACATTTCAAAGCCTTGGACATGCCTCAAAAAGATATCGAAGCCAAAATCTATGTTTTGTTGCCGAGAATCTGTGTTCTTTTAAAATATATAATTAAACCCATTTAATTTAATTTGAACATTTAAGAATATACAAATCATTGTTTTAAAATAAGGTCATTCTGACGTATTTTCCATAATAGCAGAACAGTATTTAATTGTAACATCGAGCTATAGCCTACGTCGTAGACTACTTTTTCGGGAATACGCATATGGTAACACACAATTGAATCGTATAAAATAAGAACATTGTGTAGTGGGGGTGATCAGCGAATTCGCTCTATTCGAGACGCTATATGACGTCATAACACGATAAGTGTTCGGCCAGACAGGGCTCACTCACGAGCTGTTTTTTCCCTAACGTAGACTACCCTGTTTCAAATAGAGTCCTTACATTCGTTAACTGTTTGTGCGTCTGTGTGCCGAACTACAATTATTTTTGATTTAACTGCCAAAGCTTATTGTTTTATATATCTATGATAAAAAACGTGGTGGTTTAGGTGACGATCTTGCATTTTCAATATACGTTATCATTTATATGTAAATATGTATTTTGTGAATTCGAATAAAGACCCTGTTTGAGATCAATATCCACATACAAAGAGCGAGCGAATTTATAGCAGGTGCTATTTGTTGAGTATCACTTTCAGGATATATAACTTTGATAGTTGTTATCAAAATAACAATCAACATTACCCTCGAAATTAGTAATAAACAAGTAAAGGCTCTCATCTACGTTAGAAAGAATTTGCTTGAAGCGACGTTCGTGTTCTCAGAATTAGTCGAATTTTTTTTTTCGAAAGTGTGCAGCTTTGTTGTCGGGTCGTGCCGTAAACACACATCCTATAATTAGTGGACTAAATTTCTACTCAACAATGGTTTAACCGGCTGCTTTTCCGTATACGCATGGAATCGGATATTACAATTAAATGAGCAAAGCTGTATAAATAGTTATATGATTCATTGTTTGCTATCAATAGAATTCTTCTAAAAGTTGAGTCTTCCTTATGATGGATTTTTATGGTTGCACGATTGTATATATGTATATTTCACCATGATGTATGAGCAAAGAGAAAGATTATATGCGTAGAAATAAAGACGATCTTGTTTTTTTTGTATGAAGCTTTTATTTCATGAGCCTGCGGTAATGATGTAACAAAATCATATTTGTATTTATTATTTTATGATAAAAAGACAGTGTGAACGATATTTCGATTACAATCAATATTATCTTCTAATTTTGCCTTGATGCGAATATCAACTCAGATGTGTTTCCCATGTACGCTGCAGACCTACCATCCTATAAATCGATCTCCTGAATAACATCTTTACATTCGTCTTTTTTAACATCAATTCTTTTTAATCATTTGCTAAAATAGTGTATCTGTTAAAGTTGTTAGACTCTAGCACGATCACATTTCACCACCTTTCTTTAAACATAATACATGCCATATAACGCATGGCATAACTATTAATTAGATTATAAAACAAATTAACGAAACTGTGTCTTTTTTTACTAAATCATTCGATTAGCAAATGTATACAGCTTGAGTTTTCGTCAATAATAACAAACCGTCAAAATTATTGTCTAATCTATAGTTGAGTTGTACATACATTGCGGTATCGATTATAATGAGTTTGGAATAAAGCGTATTATTATCTCGATATATTAGACTGTATAATAAAAATGACCGGAAAAAATTGAGATAAATACCATAACAACAGTTTACAAATGTAGATGTTAATTACAAGTATATCTTAATTGTACGCGTTTATTGTATGTACTTTTTTTTTCAAAACGTTGTTTAACTATCTCTAAAAAGTGTTTTATATAAAACATAAAAATAATAATTTTGAACCTCATGAAAAGTTGCTTTCTTTTTCAAGTCAGTTAAGCCTTTACACCCTGTCCAGGTATCTCTCATTACGATTCGTGTTTATAAAATATAATTACATTTTACGCATTATATACTATAACATATCACATTTAGATATGACAAAACAAAAACACTAGAGTCTCTTTGTATGATCAGATCAATATAACTTTTGTAAAGCATAATATACATCAATCTAATTTAGCAAGTTGTAGCAGGATTATTTTCATATAAGAAAACTTTTAAAGTTTTGTTTGAATGCGACGTTCCGACAATGTCTCTTGACAAGTGGGTCCTAAAATTTATGATTTATACAATACGAAAATGAGAAGAAAATCAGAACTAGACATTTTTAAAGGTGATTATTTGTATGGGATGCAACTGTCTTTGCAACTACCAATCGCTTGTAATATGTACATAATTGCAACACACAAACAGATATTGAGCCGTTTTCTAAAGTGCATTAAAACTCCTACTATATTGTCCAGTACTAGGAATTCAACGAAGTTCTGCTTGAGCGTTTCCAAAGCTCGGGTTTCAGTTTGCTGAAAAAATTGGAGGACAGACTCAGTTTTGATGACGACCGATGCTGCCTCGTGAGCTGAGGTTCTTCACTTTTATCGTTTCTGTCTTTAATATCGATTCGATCCAAACCCGCTGTAATGTCTGTTGTAGCAACGGTATCCGCGCGTTTATACATATGCGCTGGTTTCTGGTACAGTTCTGAGTCGGTGATCGATCGCTTATAGACACGAAGAGGTCTTGTTGATGATAATACTGATTCGTCTACGGTTTTTGTATCTGGTTCGTTGCTGAGCTTATCCGAACTTTTACTTTTGCTTTTACGAAAACTCATGAAGGATTTATTGCCGAACGAACTCAACATGCGGGGCGATTCTTTCTTCGCAAGTCGCGGTGAAAGCGTTTTACTGTGATCATGTCCGTTCATAAAACGACCGTCCTCTGGAATGGGATCCATGAAATACTCGGTATCATAATGCGAAGCATTCACCGGGCGTTTTTTACTTGCAGGGGATGCTGATCCATTCACCATACGGATTGAGCGAGGTAGGGAGCTGTACTCGGGTGAAAACCGCGTAGGACGACTTGTCCCGTTGTGTGTTGCTTTGGGCACTTGAAGCGTGTTTGTCGAAGCAATGCTGTGGTTTGAGTGATCGTATTTCCCGCGTTGCGCGGCTGATTTGGACCGGCTATACGTTCTATCATCAGTCTTTGACCCTACTTCACAGGCACTAGCGGAACGCGTGTAAGTTTTATATCCTGACGGTGACACATGCATACGATGAGTTCCATTATCTAACGTGTTAGTTCGATCAACACCAAACGACTTGTGTTCATATTTTGCCGAGGCTCGCTGTGTGTCCAAATAGCCATTTTGCCGAGCGAAACGCACAAGCTGACGCCGGAAACCTTTATTGCATAAAACAAGGGTGCGTTTGCGCTTGAGCAGTGAGATGGCCTGCAACAAGGACATGCCTTGATCCACCATGATGTACGCGGCACAAATTGCGCCACTTCGGTTGATGCCAAGATTACAATGAACCAATGCTTTGCCACCGGATAAACGACAATTATCCAGAAACGTAAATGCCTCTTCAAAATGCCGCATAATATCATACTCAGCATGATCATCCGCAGGTATCGTCAAATATCCAACCACACCGGAATCATGTCGATAAGGACTTCGTGTCAATTGACAATTCGCATTGCCCGCGCAATTCAACACATGTGTGATTCCCAGACTCTGCAATTTGGCGATGTTGTTGGCGTTTTTCAAGCTGCCCATAAAAAGATATGGGCAGAGTTCGCTTGGGTCTTCGGGTGGGCCTTTGCGAGGGTGTTGTTCTAGTATGGAGCGTACTTGGTGAAGGACATCGTGGTCGTCAGGCGCGATGACGAGGGACGCCAGGGAGCGATGCGATGCGTTTCTACGTGGAATCATGTTGACTATATCTGCAACAATTAACAAAACTGTGATACAATTGTGGCGCATTTGTAACAAGTTTAAGAAAAAAAAAGTTTTTTTTTGTTGCTTTGTCTACCTCACATTAAAAGCTAATATTCTTGATATTGGGTTACCTGGTATAATGCTTCTTTCGACTTATTAGTAATATTACTGACAACTTAATCTTGTAAAGATCTAAAAGAAAATAATATGTTTAATATTTGATTCAAAATTTTGATTGAGTAGGTCTCAACTGCATTTAATTTGATTTCTTCAGTAAGTTTTAAATTTGTTTATTTCTAACTATAACAAAATAAATGTATATCAAATATTGTTTAATAGTCAAACACAATTTTGGTTGGGATACAGTTGTATATTTACTTATATCCGAGACCATGCTAATAATAATAGTAAAATTGTGAACAATACAAAAGATAACACTGGTAATGAGGAATTATCAGATTTCACTGAAGTTTGTTTAAATGAGTTTCTTCACCCAATTAGTGAGCAAAAATTTCGGAATTTAATCCAGGGTTGAAATGCACTCCTTATTAGTTCAATCGCTTCTCAGTCGGTGACCGGATTCTCAAAGCTATTGCTCTTAAAAACATTCTCGACTTAGTAAAATCAAGGTTTATTCAACTGTGTTAGAAATTCAAGGATATCTCGAAAATATTTTGAAATTGTCTTTTTTTGTGTGACCGTTCAAGGATTTTGATTTATATCAAAGTGCAAATATCGACCAATAAAGATTCAATATTTAGTCGTTTGCTTTACATTTCTTTCAGCACGTGAGATTTGTTTTTGCGTAAAATAAAAATATACAACAAAAATAAAATCATGGACACAAAAACCCTGGTTATTTTGTGATTCGATGTATATATATATATATATGAATAGTACAATCAAATGAAAATTTTACTATTTATCCGCGTTTCCTTATGTATAATTTCCCAGTTATTCGTATACCATATAACCATTTTGCTTACGTTTCAATGTATTCAAGATTGCAGTGCTTATATTTATTGTAAATCGTTCTTCTTCAATGAACGAGTCGGTTCTAGTGGAAGACCTTACGTGTCATTCAAAAATCTTGCCAATTTACTCAGTGGGGGCGAGAGATAGATCCCGACCGGAGAGAGAGACGGAGAGAGAGAGAGAGAGAGGTGGGGAAGGGGAAATAAGTAGTTCTGGTTCACAGGCTAAGACATACTTCAGTGAAAACAACTCGCGATTTGCGTCATACGTGAAAGGAAAAAACATGAGATTCACTCAGTACAGCGTCTTACATTCGGCGTAGAAAGAAAACTCATCCTTCACATATTTACTCCCCATGTGACTCCTGACTGATTGAGAAGTAAAGCAAAACTACCTTCAACTAGAGCAGATACCGACATAAAGGTTTTACATATCTGCACGCAAAATTATTTGATAATGCAAAGAAATTCGTATTCGATATTTTTTACCTGATTAATACATTTTATGTATTATTCAAAGGTTTTGGCCTTTCTATTCCGCTTTATTCTTAATTCAGAAATATGGAATAATATGCTTAGATGTTTCTTTTTTTATATCAATAACCATTAAAAATAAGTTCATACGAAAAATATTTATTATTCACCTACCTCAAATCACAATAACTCCAAACACTAATCAATAGCTATGATAAATAAACTTCATAAAGTAGCAGCACAACTAATCCTTGTGTATATCCAGACGAAACCGTTCAGTCTGGTTATCATTGAGCTTATGGAAAACGGTAGATAGCGTAGAAAGGGAAAATCCACAATGCTGATATACACATAAGCCGGTTAAGAACGCCAAGGCTTAGGGAGGCTGGCTGTTTTGGAATGTAGCTCCTGAAATCCCTGCTATATAGACCACAGTAAGAGTTGGGGAGTGTGGATGATAAGCAAGAAGAGATATTTGCAATCATACAATTACTCAGAGCTGATGCAGCCTTAAATGATGTATAATGGATGAGTTACAAAGAAATGTATTTGTTTTACTTGAGCTTACTTGCAATGGACGGGTTTTCTGCAACACGTTTGTAGAACGACTTACAAAATTATGTTTGAATAAATTCGAATAATCATTCTGATATAATAATACCAATCCCGAAATATAAATTAAAGGATACCTGGTATATTTGTCTCAAACGTCACATTCAAAGCCATTATTACACGAGCTAGATCACCTAATAAAAAAAAATAAGAACAATGTGCATCTTTGCCCATATTTGGACCCCAAATACGATAATTTTAGAAACGTGATGGATCCGTACGGGTTTTTTTTTCATGGCTTGAAACTATATTATATATGTATGCAATGAGATGAACGCGAAACGATTTCCATGCATTTTCTAATAGAAACGTGACGACTTTAGAACCTTCCATAAATGTAATTGAATATGTCACCATGTTGTATATTTCTTGCCTTTTCGCCATTATAACTTACTTTTTAGTTTCTGATATTATCAAAAAAAAAAAAAACGAGGCAAACATCGTTTCATCTTAATATATCAGAATATAACCGAATCGGGGATGATTCTTTAGATAATTATTAAATTATCAAATTATTAAATCTTACTTTAAGCCGTTTTACTTCCGCAGCAGCGTTCTTGTATAACATGCACAAGGTCCTTTAACAATTTTTTATCGATTTAAGACTACCCACAGGAAAATCTAACATAAAATTGTAAATGTGAAACTTGTCCGCGTAGATGGCATCTACCTTGGAGAGGTTTCAAAGATAGAAAAATTATAAGACAATAACCAAAAACAACAAATAGTCAATTATAAAAAAAACACGCAAAGATATTTGAAAATCCAAGCAATGTCATATACTCAACCCTGGCGCTCTCAAAAGCTTTTATTGTTAGTCAGAATGTACATTGTAGAAGAGCTACCCACGAGCTGTTCCTCAGGAAAGTTGCTTTCAGCCAGCATGGAAATTTTGAGACAAAATATCTAGCTTGCATAATTATAATTGAGGAACACCTTTTGATATTTCTGCACTTTCTTAATCATGCATGAGAATAATTATTTGGAAATTATAATGTGGATTACAATTGATTGCAACTGTCTGATAATATGGTGTTTAAGTGTTTTATTTGATTGATGATTCAACTATATTCGTCCCCATGTCTTCTGGAGATTCTGTTATAGAGTCTATCTGTTCTTCCATGAACTCATCTATCGAGTATCGGCGCCTCCCTATTTTTGAACATCGCTGTGCGGAAAATGATAAAAATAGTTCGAAACAACACTCCAGTGAAATATATATTACATATAATATATCAAGTATTCTATTTTATAATAAGATGTTCATTTAATCAGTTTTTTTTTTTGTATTTACATGTCATTTGAAGTAGGTTAGGAACACCTTTTGGTCATGCATATTTTCTTTTCATTTTACTTCAGATGTTTAGGTCCTTTCTTAAAGAAAGGCATGGCAAAACATTTAATAAACATTTAAAATCATATTTCCATGGATTTATAGTGCAATTTCTGTTACTTTTAGCAAATTAATGATTTTTTTTTCAAATTATATATATTTCAAGCCCAATAAACAAGAATTTATTATCTTCAAATAGCCCATTAAGATTGAAAATCATTACGAAATGAATAAACGATGTCTTCATCAGAATATCATTGGCGAATTGATATATTGACAGAAGCGTTGCATGGGGCATGACCAAAGGTCAGATATTCAATAATCATGTGAGGTTTACTACGCATCTGAAAAAAGTGCTTACATAAACGGACACGTGATGGCGTATGGATTCGCCATAAATCCTTATGTCCGATTTGTTTTCAATTATCTAACGCTTGTTAAACATACTTTAATGAAAAAAATATATACATGTTATCTTTTTCTTAAATCTGTTTCACTTTTGGGGTAGCTTAATATGGACCTTCAGCCGGTTCTTCAATAATATTTAACGTATTTTTTAGATGAAATTTCACTTTTTTTTTCGAAGAAACCATTCATAAGATATGTGTGTCATAATACATTTTTATACAAAAACAGCACAAGTAAGCTATTTGTTATGCGTTATTTTGTCATCGTTTGAAGATATCAATTTAAGGGTTGGGTGTTACAATAATAAAGGTCAATATGATCTTTGAAAACTGTTATAAAAGACACCAAAGGCCGTTTTTATTGAATTTATTGTGTTTTCATAACACCAGACATTCTGTTGACTCAGCCCTTTACCGTGATTTATCAGATATCATTATCTGCCAATAAAAGCCATATATTTCTTCTTAATCGATTCACTTAAAATACAAAGATTATCTATATTGTCAATTTACGATTCATCATTTTGGAATTATTTCTTAATACATATGTATTTTTAATAAGCATTATTGGGATTTATTGCAAACTATAGCTTAGACCCAGAACAAAAATATTCAAATTATTGATGTCAACCAAATGTGTGAAGCACTCTATCTGACACTACTGTGGTCCACATTGTAAATTTTTACTCCCTCTTTGCACTCATGACACACAACGGATCTGCCATTTATACATAAAGGGAAAATATATGTACTTTTATTATCAATAATAATTTACAATAACAGCTGAAATCCATGTATGTAATTTGAAATTCATGACATTTTCCCAAAAAGAATAATATCATATGGCTTCCAATAATTTTCTTGACTTTTTTATTTAAAAGCTAACAAACTAACAGGGATAACATCTATTTTTAAAAACCAAACAAAAGGCTGGCGATAATATGGCTTAAGATAATCTCGTTGAAGACGAAAATTGAAAATCTGAAATTGAAAAAGAAACAGCTATGATAAAGATGATTTGACACATGCAAAAGTGTTTCGATTTTCCACTAGATCATCTATTTTTCAATATTTTTCGATCTTTCATTCGTAACATTTCTTATTAATGTTCTTTTCTTTTTTTTGAAAATGAGAAAGTTTATTTATCTGTAATCAATATTAAGATCGTAACAAATGTCTTTCAAGAAGTTAAGGTTATCGCATGTGTTTTAGGTAGTCATCGTCGTGTCTTTCAAGTTTAATCAATCATGTCTTTCCGTTTAGCGAATCACGTTAAAGCAAAATCTGTCAGACTTCCGATATACATATTCAGCACTTTCTTGAATCGATGAAAAAATCAAACCCCCATATTTAAGCAAAATCAAACTTTACTTGGGAGCCAAAAGGGGAGAACAGACCCCAAAGAGAAAATGTGTCGGTAAACAAAGTAATTTTAACCTTTGACTACGCTATACCGATACCCCTGGCAACTATAACAACGGCTCATACACGACTACCTTTGGATTTTTTCGGACGCCACGACGCAGACACCCCTCTACGAGGATGGGAGGGCTGCCTGCGCCCAACGCGCACTGGATTTTATCCGCTCTTGTTTTCGCGACAGCAATAATCAAGTGAGTTCGGTGGTAGATGGGGTCTAAATTTTGGATGGGGCCGGGGCCAATTTAGAATAGTTAATTCAACTTTATCACCCTGAAGTTGTTTTGTGTCATAATCAGGCCTTATTTTTTTGTTTACTAAGAGTTTTTGCAAATTAATGATACAATTTTGAAGGCGAAATGTCCTGGACAAGCATGATGTTTTATGGTCAATGCTGAGAAACTTTAAGAAAATATAGCAAATTTACTATTGCCGACATGACTTTATTTACTTTAAATTTTGCCGTACATGTCCGCACCAAATAATTAAACAAATGTGCGGTTAATTTTGTATATGATTTATCTTGCCACAGTACATTCATGTATAATATACGGCCACATTTTGTGCAATGCGTAGAATTTATTCATTTACGGGATTAACTCTTAATAAAACCAGTATTATATGGTGAACATTTTAAACAGTTTTATACATGTGCTAATACAAAACTTTATTACAAAGAAAATCTTCAGTTGGATGACACATTAATACATTTTTAAAATGATTTTATTAATTCATTGAAACACATATAACCATAGTGAAACCCTTTTTTCAACAATATGTTTGCTATCTGCTTTGATCTAATTGTAATCAAAACGTACTTAAATTAATAATCACTATAAAGTAAAAAGTAGTTCGCATTGCACATTTTCGTAGACGCTTTTACTCCTTATTTTTTCAAACCTATTTTCATGAAAATAATATCTCATTACTTTCTACAATCCCTACAGAACCAACGCCAACATCTGCCCTAAAACAGAGAAGCAGTATGGCCCGCCCGTTATCGATGCGTGTTCCACAATCATGCAAAAGATCATGTTTGAGGGATTCGAGTTCGACAAACAAGAAACGGGAACGCTTCTAAATATCGACGTGTCCAATTGGGACGATG
>LQRL01124321.1:33721-44188 GCA_001703475.1 Hydroides elegans
CGAATTCCATGGTGGAAATGAAAATATTTACACGCTCTCGGAGGTACGTTATTTATCACTTTCATTAGGCTTGTACACCATCCTTTCCTGAAAGAAAATAAAATTTAAGCCATATGTAATCATGATGTTCGATAAGAATATACGGAACATTTTGACAAAATAATGTAACGCCAAATAGGCGGATGATACGATTAATAAGTTTATCCATAAAAAGAGTGTTTATCATATTTCTTCTTATATTTCAGTCTGTAGTGAGCGCTGAGAAAGGATATTTCCTTATTCAATACCAAGTTCATGACGGAGACAGTTGTACAAATATGGGTATTATGTGCATCAAACAAATCTCACTTTGGTATGTGATAAAAACTGAACAGTATCAAATTACAATGGACTCAGATGGAGCTGTCACTATTAACGGTGATGCTTATACCGATCTGGACTTCAGTGCTTTCATTGACGAATACATTTATGTGAAGAAAGTTACGTCATTGTTCTACATGATTCGAGGTTACGGATTCAAGATTCTTTATGATCCCAATGGCAGAATATACATTATTCTTGAGCCTTATTTCAAAGACGGGGTGAGTATCAAAGTATCTCTTTTGAGCCAGAAAATTGTATGAAAATGTTATTATTGAATAATCATTATTTATCTCATTCTATCCCAAATAAATGTATGGCCGATTGGAATGAATGGGTAAACTTTTTTCTAAACATATAAATCTGGTATTTTTCTAGGTAAGAGGTCTTTGTGGTAATAACAACGGAGATTTAACTGATGAATACATCGCCTCAAATGATATGCCGACCAACCTGTTAGAGTTCGCAGAATCATATGGTGATACTGGTAATACAGGCACTCCTAGGCCAAACCAAGCAGTTGATCCATGCATGGAAAATTCACAGGTTTGCACTGACACATATCTACTGCTGATATATACACCCCATTTGAGTTGAAATATACAATAACTAATTTGATTGATTATTTTGGATTATAAAAAGTTAAAAGTTTCATTGTATTAATCTCTAATATGAAATAGTTTCTAATCATTAATGCATTGCAATCGACAAAACCAAATTATCATCATTGTTGTTTTTTGCTTTATTTTAGAACAATGAAATGGCACAAAACATGTGTCAATGGGTAGCCCACACCGAGATTTTTGCCGAATGTCGATCGAAGATGGAGTGGATGTATTTCAGAAAGCAATGTCAATATGATATGTGTGCAAGGGAAAACAATGCAGATAATACTCCAATGTGTATTTGGGTTGCAGCTATGGCTAGGGCTTGCAAAGAAATTGATGTCATTGTTGACTGGCAAGCAAATACCGAATTATTGCTGCTCTGTGGAGGTATTATACTTAACGAACATTTTTTTTATAAATTTTACCAGAATAATCAGCAGTTAACCTTTGACCCGTATAATAACATTACTAGGTTTATAAAAAAATAAGCAAGATAAAAATATTTGTTTAATTTACATTCACCTAAATTACACGCAAATGTGCTTAGACATAAAATTGTATTTTATACAAGAACAAAATATATTAATAACGTATTTTTATCAATAGGCACTGAAGGTATGACTTGCTCCACCCAAATGCAAGAGTATGAGGAATGTGCGACCACATGCGGCTGTTGTCGTGACAGACAGGTTTGTCTATAAAAACACTGCAATATTTAATTGTAGGGTTGAATTGAATAAAAAATAGATTAATGGATCTATTTTCTGTAACTCTAGCAAAATATCTAAAAATCACTAGAAGTTCTTTTAAGCATAAATGATTATGATAAAAAAGTGTTTGCATCCTACCCGATTGCTGATGCAAATACATGGTAATGGTTAGCCGTACCATTTTGGTCACATGACAACATACGAAATAACAACTTTTCATATTAATAATTTTTGCATTGTTATAGAAATAAAGAAAAATGATTCAAGACAAACATTAGAATAGAAAGAAAAACATAAATATAATCATGTATTCTTGGTAACCTATCATACCCAAATACTTAACATTTATAGTGATATTCTATTATCGCCCATTTTGCCGCCTCACGCATGTCCTAATAAAGACTTAAAAGAGATGGCTCCCTTGCTAGTTTCATTATTTGAATGAACATTTGTGATCATCTGATATATAAGACAGGTTATAAATGAATAAAAATATCAAAATTCATGCAATCATAGAACATTAAACTGTAAAGCCATAGGATATGAGGACCCCAGTGGAATTAAGCTAACCGGCTTTATGGGCTATCCTCGGTTATTTTATCAACAAGCATTGTGTTAAACTAATATATGTTTATATATTCTCTGTATAATATTCAACACATTTGCATGTATGTTGATTGAATAGCAAAATAATAAATAAATTAATAGATATATGCATATATTTAATAAGCTAATTTGCGATATATCCAGATTGTTTCCATAACCTTTTCCTTTAGGGGATATGATTTGATAATAACAAATTGGGGAAACCCCTCTGAAAATTTGCAATTGAATTTATATGGAAAGCAAACAGGCGAGTTGTCTTCCCTGAAAAATGAAGTGACCGTTTCCACAACATATAAGTTGGAACATACTTAGAATTCTATTTGGCTAGTGTAGAGTGCGGGATGACCCCCTCCTCGAAATATCTAGTGATCATTATAATTATCATTGATTGTTAAGCGTTATTTGAAAATTTGGTTTTGTTATAGCAAATGGTCGTTTTGAAAGTTTGTTTTATGTTTAAGTTCAGTGTTTTTTTCGGATTTTATCAATAAAAAAAAGAAGTTAGCTCAGCAAAATTATAATAAGGCAACTAGTCTACACAATTTATCAAGCCATCTAAAAATATGACATCGTAGAAAAACTGTAATAACCAGTCATTAATGCACATTTTCACGTAATCCAAATAATCCCATTCCTTTGCATGCCTGAATGTTTGATAATTTCAGCTACAACACGTATATTGCGAAGATATGTGCGAAGCTGGATGCACCTGTCCACAAGGCTATCTTCTTGATGACTATGGAAATTGTGTTCTCATTGCTGACTGCACATGTTACGACAAATATGAACCAGACCCTGCCTTGGCCATCAAGGAACCAAATTCAGTCTCGCGACGTGGATGTGTTGACTGGTAATTAATTATTAGCTCATTATTTCATATGAAATAATATTTAAATCCCGTCAAAGAAGGCTATTTACTTCATTTTATGGTATCACGTAATGTGTACGATTAATATGTTTATCCATTCCATTTCAATTGTCAATTGTCTTGCATTCTTATTAAGAATGCGAAATTGAAAAAACAAGTTTTGTATGACTGCGATGATGTTTCGCTACAGCTAACTGTAGAAACATTAATTTTTACGTCGTGTATCTTTTTAGCGTTTGCGAAGGAGGTATGTGGGACTGTGGCGATGAAGAAAACTGCACCATGTTGGTTCAATGCCCGAATAACCTCGAATACCGCACTGATCTGGTCTCATGTGGCCACACTTGCTCAACGGTTGGAAGGCCTTGCCCGCCATCGTCTTTGGAGCCGAAAGAAGGCTGTGGGTGCCCACCTGGCTTGGTTCTCAACCACTTGGTAGGTTAAGACATATATAGTATATAGTATAGTATATTAGTTTGTAGCATTGGCTATATACAAAATAGTTTTGTTATTGTTTAAAAGCCGTCTTAAGGCGCGTTCACGCAAAAAAGTTTCCAACATTTTTGCGTGAACAAAGGCGATAAATTGCTATGTTTTTATACAAATGTGTTTTCGAAAAAAATATCGGGTTTCGTGCTTTTTTCCAAGCTTTTTCATTTGCGTGAACACGGCCTTAACCATATCGGTTAACTATAAAGGCGTGTTAATAATTAATATTTTCTTCATATTACAAAAATGCATGAAAATATTTAAAAATTTTGGTTTCTCAATGTAGGAGGAGTGTGTGGTACCCGGAGATTGCCCGTGTTTCCATCTTGGTCAATACTACGAGAAAAATGATATTATTGAAAATGGATGTCAAACCTAGTAAGTTTCGGGAAGAATAGCCAATTGATAATACGTTTAATGATGTGTAATTGTTTATTGTTTTAAAAAGTATAAACGCAATGTACTTGTAATTAAGTTAACTTTAGCCAAGTCAGTAAATATTTTGATTTTTATATGTGATTATGCTTATCAAATTGTAAAATGATTAATATCATGCAATAATACCATATCCCTGACAACTACTATATCTCATTCTCGCTTTCGTATTTTAGTATGTGCGAAGATCGTCGTTGGGTGTTAATCGAAAACGATCGTACTTGCCATGCCGTGTGTGTGTTATCTGGAGACCCTCATTACACCACCTTCGATGGTCGCCACTACACATACAATGGAGCTTGCACATACATCGTTGTGGAGACAACCTCGTTTGTGATCACTGCTGAGAATATTCCCTGTGGAAGTTCGGGTGTAACCTGCACCAAAGCCGTGTCTATCGATGTGACGGTAAGTTGACTCGTTAGTTTCTTTCGATTGAAACAAATTAAGAAACACTTTTAAGAGTCATCGTCATAGATTTGATAACTATTTACTCAAGAATATATATGTTTTATCTTATCCTGCTGTCTTTTTTGTTATCACACCGAATAATCAACAAGCCGTTTCGATTGATTGATTTACTAACCATAAACGTTTTCTTCTGGTTTCAAGGAACTGGAAATGGTGATCCATTTCATGGGAGAAGACCGCGTCGATGTATGTTCTACTACTTCTCCTTCCCTTTGTGTCAATTACACATTGAATGGAGACGGTGAAGCAGTCATTGACCCTGATATCATCTTCAGCGTGGCTGGTGTTTACCGCGTTCTGCATTTTGAGATGTTTGGCCTGACTATTCTTACAGACAGTGGTAAGAGCCATATATGTGATTGCTTTGTGAAAGTTATTTTTTATATAGATCCTATGCGCTTTGCCAGAAAAGTTTTGTCCTAAATAAATATTTGCTGTTTATATAACTTAAATGCCCTCAATCATGTTGAATTTATGTTGATGTTTGTTGTAAATATACCTGAATATAATTGAAAAGTTGCGTGGAATTTGTAATACAACACATCTAATTTACAGGAACCCGTGTGTACATCTACCTGTCTGATGAATGGAAATCCCAAACGGATGGTCTCTGCGGTAACTACGACGGGTCTGCTTTGAATGACTTTGGCATTCACCAGACTGTCAATGACTTTGGCAACTCATGGAAAACCAGAGCAACATGCCCTAACCCTGATATTGACGACGAGTTTGACCCATGTGTGGTATGTATATCAAACCAGCAGTTCATGTTTCAATTTTCCTATATAAAGAACATTTTTTATGAGAAAAGAAATCGATCGTTTTTTCTTGTCGATGTTGGACTAGTAAAAGAGTTGCGCAAATGACATGTTCAATCTAGCGAGTTTGACTATATAATCATAATCATTCTTATCGATTTGGAATGTGAGTTAAGTAGATCATGTGCATTTAAGAAATTAATCCCTCGGTTCCTTCCTTGTGTAGGCGAACCCACATCGATCCCAATGGTCGCACGAGGTGTGCGCCGTGATCAAGGAAGGCGAGCTGTTCGGAGAGTGCCGCGAGCGCGTGCAGAACTTCATGGAGTACTACGACGACTGTGTCTACGACGCATGCGCGTGAGTATTCAGATCCTTTGACCTTTTGACCTTTGACCCTGTTTTTGTACTATTATTTTTGTCTTTGACCTTTGACCCCTAGACCTGTTTTTGTACGATTATTTTTTGTCTTTACTATGCACGAGGACAATGCACAGATCGCGATTTGAGATATTGTTCGCAATAGAAAAAAAATCGACGCCCCCTTTAACTTATATAGATGGAATACATGAAGATACTAATGCAAGCTCAAACAACATGGTAGAAATTGACGTTATCATAATGTTAATTTGAACATTGGGAAATTACATATGTATGATAACTGAGGGAAAACAATGTAAAATCAGATTGAAATATCCTTCATGATGAAATTCCCCGACGTTTACCCCCTGAGTTTGTTAGTATACTGTTTTTGAATAGAATGAATATTTGTTTTTCATTTTTTTCCTTTGCACATGCGCAGATGTGACTACGGTGGCGACTGCGAGTGTCTGTGTACGGCCATCGCCAACTTCGTGGCTGAGTGTAACCGCAATGGAGTGATCGTCAGCTGGAGAAGCAACAAACTCTGCCGTGAGTACTTATGTGTTTTTTTAGAAGAACAGTAATAAGTTGATATTTTTCGATGACATTTTTTTATTTGACTTGTAACTGAGTAATTAACTAAGTGAATCATAGTTTTGCCTCGATTTATGATAAACATTTTTAATTATTAAGTTAATTGAAACATTTTATTATATATATATTTGCAATCGTCTCGTACAAAATTAATTAGGCCTCCTTAAGATTCTGGAAGAATTAAACGTCTGCATTGATAATACAAATAGCTATTCGTAAATTTCAAATAACATTAAAATTTTTATTTTTGTTAAATTTAAGTTTTTTTAAAGGACAAAATACCTCACCATTTATCGCTGTTAAAAAGTTGAGGAAACTAAAAATTTGTGTCTATTTACGTCTCCAAAAATATCTTTGATAGAGAGGATTAGGATGAATAGAATAAAAAAGCTACAAAGAAATTTGATAATAAAAAAACAGACTATCAGCCTTTAACTATTTGACTGAAAGCAAGGCATTTTATGAATTAAATACCAGCAAAAGTGCATTCCTTTACATAAAACTCACAAAACATTGAACAACATTCGAATGACCAATCAGTCAATGTGTCTTCAGTAAGTTATGTTTTCCTTTAATTCATTGCTTTTTAGATATTTTAAACCTTGGATTTGCTTTTGATTAATGGGATGATGTTAGTGCTTAATCAAAGATATTCGACTTGCCTATATTTTTAAGTGTCAGTGTATTGGATTTTTGGCTGGTCTCTTGACGTATCCAAAATTGATTTATCGAATCGTGGAGGTTTTAAATGCCATTAGATAATAGTTTTTCGATAACATCTAAAGTTTGCTTTTGTAAACAAAATTGAGAAATGCTCCATAAGAAATATACGTTATACCTGATTTATTGCTTAAAATGGGCAATTTTATAGTTTTGAAATGGTAAAGGATGTGCTTTATTGCGACTCACGCATGACCCACTAAGCTAGATTAACACATCAAAACCAATATAATCATCCGCTAAAAACAAATGATAAATGTGACAAATTAGAATTACAAACGAGAATTTATGTAAAATTTTAGCAAAAAAAAAAAGTTTTATATGCGATTTTTCAAACTTATTATAACCATCTCCATCCTCTTTATCAGACTTGACCTGAATTAGATAACTGTAACACATAGTCACTACTTTCATGTGCCCGCCTGTGCTGGTCTTCGTTTATTTTTATTGACTTTATTGAATCCCAACTCTGAACCCTTTATCATATTATAAATGTTTGCCCTATATCCAAACAGCAATCATGTGCCCACCGGGTTTCGTCTATTGGCCCGACGTGCCATCAGTCGTGCCGGAACATCTTTATAATCTTCCTTAACTCTAGATATGCCTAATATTAAAACATTATTTCTATTCGCCCCAAAACAGCAATCATGTGCCCGCCCGGCTTCGTCTACCGGCCCTATGGCCCTACGTGCCATCAGTCGTGCAGAAACATCGGCGACGACCCCAAGATCTCCACTCTAAACCTTTATCATATTCTTTAATATTTTATTCCTTTTGCCTCTTATAGCAATCATGTGCCCACCTGGCTTCGTCTACCGGCCCTACGGCCCCACGTGTCACCAGTCGTGCAGGAACATTGGGGATGACCCCGAGAGTTATTGCGACATCAACGGTGGAGTGGAGGGTTGCTTCTGTCCAGAGGGATACATCTTGCACGGTAAGTGATAATGGGATTTGTAGCTTTACTTTGAGGTTTAGTTGCCCGTATAGCAACTTCTTGGGATAAAGATATTATTAAAGAATGCATATTCCCCCGTAAAAAATGATCTTGTGTCTTCAAGGCACGTGTATTGGAAACTATTAGCACTTTTTACCCGAAAATGAATTACTAAAGTGAATCACTACATCTTTATATTGATGCTCTTTCATCAAATACTAAAGCAAAATTTATTAAATGTTATAAAAATTAAAGGCTTTGTATAGTATACGTGTGGAATGGCATCCGAGTACATCAACACTTAGGTGAAAGAACACACCTTTATCATTTGGTCTTACATTTCGATGTAGTTCGTCAATAAATCCTATAAAATTGTATTCTGCCGAGAAAGTTTATCTCGGAAAATGTTGGCTTTTTTTTTTTCATTTGTAATATATTGTAACCTGTCAACAACGATGCACTTGTCTGGAGTACAAAGTATGTTCCATGCATTTACATGACGTATTGATCATATGTCAATATTCAGGCAAAGACTCATGATAAAGTATCGAACGTCAAACGTCATGTATTTTGTAAAATAAAAAAATCAATTTGGGCGGGCGACCATTTGACTTACACGTGCGTTTTGAGGATGGTTGAATGACACCTCGGGGAGATCAATAGACACACGATTTACTTTTCCTTTTTCTTTTAATATATCGTATTTCATAACATCCTGGTGTTTATTTGTATTAAATAGAAAAGAACAAACTTAAATCCACGAAGTAACTTCTATGTACTTTAAGAAAAACAACATATCAATAAATCATGAAGAGAAAATAATTCTATTGGTCATTGACTGAAACACAGCTGCTTTATAATACGTTAACAACAAATTGTCAACTGATGTGAGAAACGAAAGGTCATCCGAAACAAAAAACATTTTGTGCCCCGATGTCTCTGCCCCTAATCAAAGTCTTCTCAACTTATTCATATAACAATGGTGAGTCCAATTTACCTTTTACTGTACATCACCCCTGTTTTCCCAAGTAATTCATACATGTATTTACTCATATTTTATATTCCTTTTAATAGATGGTGCATGCGTGCCGGCGGACGAGTGCCCATGTGAGATCGATGGCAATGTCTACCCACCAGGAACAATCGTCTACTACGACTGCATGAACTGGTGAGCAACACCAAGTTTGTTTCATACCCTGATTACCGAATGGTTACTACTTATATGATTTGATAGCCTTTGGTAAATTTTAACATACAAATTATCTAGGAACATTTGATTGCCATTTAACCAACGTCTGTTCGGTAAATTATATATTAGATTTTTCTCTCTCCAACGGCCTATATGCCGATTACCCCTCCGATGGGCTAAAGTGTGTCATACAAAAAGACACAAATCCAAATTCACTTACCCATATACACGTAAAATCCCCTTTTATTCACAGCACATGCTCGATGGGCCAGCTCGAGTGCACCGGCGAACCATGCGCGAACATCACATGTGACGAATTCCACTTCGAGTGCCCCGAGCACTACAAGTACCGCTGCCTGCACAAGGATGTCATCTGTGATGGCATGATCGATTGTCCCAGCGGCATCGATGAGGAAAACTGCAGTATGTATTTGGGTTTTTAGTATTGGGTCGTTTCGATAAAAATAAGGTAATACTGTATGTCTGTTAAGGCTCTTATAAGCATTTTTCTATAAGAAAAATAGATATATTTATCTGGACGTTTGGGTACGATGACGTTATCATCCTGAAAACATATTGAAGTTTTAATTAAAGTATCAAAAATAAGACAAAGCATAAAGTGAAGGAATTAGAGGGAACCTCTTTTTAATTCATGATTCAAATCAAAATAAAAAAGAGGCGAAAAAATGGTTCGGGATCGAATCCACCCACAAGCCGCAGTCAACCTAAGGGTTAGGGTTAGGGTTAATAACCCCTGACCCTAAGGTTGACTGCGTCTTGTGGGTGGATTTTATCCCGAACCCACTTGTTTGGCCTGTCGGACTCCTTGTATGCTTGTACAAAAGTTCCCATCTTTAACCATTGCGCCACAGAGGACCACTAACAAAAACATGAATATCTGGAATACTTAAATTAAAGGATTAATTTAATACGTTTACCAATATTTTCGAGCAGCCAAAGTCAAGTCTAAATCATTAGACTTAACCCAACTCGTATAAGGAATCCCTAAATAGCATTATATGGGGACGTTCTTTATTTCCTTAATTCCATGGTTGTTGACTACATTGTCATAGCTCCCAAAAATGATAACCTGCTCCGTTTTCGTAAACGAAAAAGATAGCAGATAACAATATTACGTTTTTAGCCACGGCTTGCGAAGCAAACCGGGGTTTGTGCGACCACTTTGCCGTTATTAATTGATATATATAGTTATTTGTTTAGTTCGTAAACTTTTTTGTTATTTTGCTACTCCTCTTAGAGATGTGGACCGATTTTAATGAAACTTAGTTCAAAATATTCCTTGAGAGCTTGGGTATTCTAGTTGTGCTTTATAGGCAAAAATTGCTTATATAAGCA
>LQRL01124325.1:0-12298 GCA_001703475.1 Hydroides elegans
CTATCTATCTATCTATCTATCTATCTATCTATCTATCTATCTATCTATCTATCTATCTATCTATCTATCTATCTATCTATCTATCTATCTATCTATCTCTTTCTTTCTTTCTTTCTTTCTTTCTTTCGTTCTTTCTTTCGTTATTTCTTTCTATCTATCTATCTATCTATCTATCTATCTATCTATCTATCTATCTATCTCTCTCTCCCTCTGCCCTATCTCTAATATTAATGTCTTTGAATAAAAATCCAGTGGGAGCATGGTGTGGTTTTGCATTCGAATCTCTTATAATCTCATGAAATTTGCATGTGTACTGGATTGCGTTTCTAGTTTGTTAGGTTTGCACCTTACTTATAATTCAAAGCCGTTATGGATGTATTTCAAACATGCTATAAAACACGTGATTTACGATAAACATATTTAAAAGAAAAAAACTCATATGATTGTTTATTTATTTATTGTGTTTCAATAGCTAATAGCTTGTCCTTAACTCTTAGGTACATTTGGAGTGAAACATAATTTATTAAATAGAATATAAACTGACAATAGTGGTTCATAGATGATGTTTTTATATACTCAACCTTGGACATATCTTTTTTTAAGAAATGGATGTGAACCCCGGATGTACTTGATGAGTCACGCAACCCACTCCGTTTTCATATGTTACAACCACGTGCGATATGTTTTATATAATGACATTGAATATTTGAACAATATTTAAATCGAATAATACCGTGTTTATGAATATGGGTAGGAGTAGTCTAATTACTCAATCAATAAGGTAAAAAAATTGGATTCGAATCAATTACGAATGCTGATAAATAGTTAATAAAGTAATATATAAATTTTGTGTTAATTTATCCGAACATATAGCTCAAATGATGAAAATATTATTTTCAATGGATGCTCAAGAGCGGCTTTATTTGGTCCAACAGCGAGGTCTAAAATTTGCAAAATGTGTTTCAATATTGCAAGTCCGACTCAAATCAAAATATATGTTAATTGTAAACAAAATATTAAATTTAATTAAAAGTAAAATAAAACTTCTGAAAGTGATGATATCTTAGGCAAATGTTTTTTTTTCCACAAGCGAGTTGTTAAAAATAATTGCATCATGTATGTTTCCTTTTATTGCTTAATAATAATTATTAAAATGTACCAACAAAACAAAACAAATGTTTTTTTTTCATAATTATGGGCTGCCAAATTAAATTTTGCCAAATTAAATTTGTTTTAGTTTATATCGAGATACCTGCCAATTATTTATTACTGATGTTTAATATTTAAAGGAAGCATATTGACCTACTTGTATAGATTTATATTTATAAAAATAACCAGAGGGTGCATCACGTCAACAATGAGGAAAAGTCAGGGAAGCCTTATCAGATTAATTCAGATAACAAGTTTATCTGTGATAAATCGATCAAACGAAGAAAAAAATCTATATATCATTCTTTTGATAAACGTGAAAAAAAACTGACAACTACTTTGAAACGTTTCGTAAATATATCCAAATGATTTATTAAGTTTAAAGTCACTTTAATGTAAAATGAAGATATTCATTTTGACACAGACCAACCAGGCGCATTCAATAAGCATATAATTATGAAATCATGTATTATAATAATGATTATCTCTTCCATATGAGCAAAATATGGCTCAAGTCAATCAAATAAACTCGGTTAGTTGAATTATTGTATTGAAGGCACCGATATTATATGAGACATGAACACTTCGCTTAAGCATCCTAACAGTTAATTAAAGCACGTTTTTTAGATGACATGCAGTTATGACACAACGTTTTTAAACGTTCAATTGTCATAACGTTTTTGTTAACTGGGTTCCGCATACGAACATTGAAGTACAATAATAAACTGCGGGGTAACTGCGGCGTTTTCCTTGTCTAGATAAAGATTTTTTTAGAGATAAGAATGTAAGATGTAAAATGTAAGTGCACATCATTAGGTAAATTCTCAAAAGGAAATTGTTTTTCTATTTGAATAAGAGGAATAACTGGACCAAAGCCTTTATTTTTCATTCAAATCTCATTAAAAAAGCATCGCATGTCCCTGACATCACGTAAGCGCAACGTGTCGTCTTCTCACGAGAGTATAAACAAGTAGAGCGATCAATTCGTAGAATAACTTGTCTATGTTATTAAATAATGGAAGGTTTCTTATATAATTATATTATTTTTTTTTCCAAATTGCACCTACTTTGAAACGAAGAAGCACTATATATTATAACATGTTTTTGTAAAACTGTTTGTATCGTATAAATAATTTAGATTGATGAGGGTTTTCCAAAACGCAAATCCGCTCGGTAAGTGCACATCATTAGGTAAATTCTCAAAAGGAAATTGTTTTTCTATTTGAATAAGAGGAATAACTGGACCAAAGCCTTTATTTTTTTCATTCAAAGCTCATTAAAAAACCATCGCGTGTCCCTGACATCACGTAAGCGCAACGTGTCGTCTTCTCACGAGACTACAAACAACTAGAGCGATCAATTCGTAGAATTACAAGTCTATGTTATCAAGTAATAGAGGGTTTCTTATATAATAATATTATGTTTTTACAAAATTGCACTTATTTTATAACGAAGAAGTACTATATATTATTACATGTTTTTGTAAAAATGTTTGTATCGTATAGATAATTTAGATTGACGAGGGTTTTCCAAAACGCAAATCCGCTCGAAATTTTACCCCAATGTCAACATGACATCATGTTTCATTTCAACTTCTATATATTTAACCATAAGATATGTGATATCAGCTGGGGAAAAAAAATATTTTTTTATACCTTTGTAACCTACTTTCGATAATTAGCGTTAATATTAAAAAAATGGGTTGCTGCGTGCTATGCCAGCTGACTTAACAATTCAGACACGCACTATAAAGAATAACATATCAGATTATATCGCTATTGAATTTGATAATGCATTTTTTTAACCTATGTAATGTTAAAGCGAAAGGGCAAATTATATTTGTGACGCACAAAACTGAACTTAACGCTTCAACGGCTAGGGAGAAGAGACAAAACCTAAAAAAGGTATATCGTTATCAGTATGCGATTTTTAAGACGTTGTTTTCGGACTTAGCGTCGATAGTATGTCATAATTACGGCCCATATAAAAGTGTTTTAAGATTTCATTTTACGTCCGGACGCAGATAGCGATACGTACGCAACGAAAAAGAACGCCTGGAAAACTGTCATAGGCTATGAGTCCCAATTAGAACGTGCTCTCGATGTCGATGGACGCATTGCCGAATGTGCTGTATCGGGGTCAAAATGTGAGATTTGGCTTACATTTTTACTAATTTTTATTTATGTAATTCTTCCCCTGTCGTGCATAGAAACTGGCATTTCAAATGCGGGTTGTAATTGAAGAGGAGTACTGCAACAATAGTTTGAATGCCGAGTCAATGGTTTGTTAAAAAGTAATGGTTCAAAACTAAATTATAACTTCAATGCGAATCATTGAAAACTCAGACTTGATTTGTTTCGTCATCATATCTATCGAAAACGAATCGATGTAAATGTCAAGTATCATAAATCATGATATTCTCGAGGCTCTGTATCAAAACTATGCGAATTCGATAGAGCGTATTCGTACACACACCCCTTCGATTATTAAAAAGCCCTGGATAAAAAGTTGTTTACTGATGCAATATTTATTAAAGGTATTTATTTTGTAAGCCGGGGCTCTAGACAAAATACGGTTGGTCCATATTTGAATAAAGGGAACAGTGCTGGTATAATTATTTTTCTAACATAATTGACATTGTTGATGACAAGAGACCAAATTACTTAAAGAAATCAGATAGGGGTCATATCTCTGAGTAATCATACAAATATAATATATATTAATGAAGATGCGTCCCTTATTTACTTTGGGTCGTAATTTTATAAATTTTATGTTATTATCAAAGAACACGTGTGTATGTTTAATCGATATAATGAGATATCACTTTAAAGGACCACAATGACAAGCTTATACAAAAACAGGTAATGCTAATCATCATCGATGAATTGCATGTGCAAATTGTATCAAATCAAACATGTTTAAAAGGTTTGATTATTTTTGATGATATAGAAATACAAATGCTGGTAGGTTAATTGAAATTTCAATTAAAGAGAACCACATAAAGCACTCACTTGACACTCTGAGCTGCAGTACGCCACCTTGTGACAACCAGAGCAAACGAAACCTGCCTCTCTCCTACACTTGTCGGCGTGGCACCGGAACTGCGTCACCAGGGGCGGCACTGACGGTCTAGTTTCTGCGTCGGCGCTGGCGGGCGATTTGGTTGGTGGCGTGTGTGCTGGGGATCGCATAGGGTGACTGGGTTGGTTGTAGGGGTGTGTGGTCTTTTGTTGTCCTTGGTGGTGGTGGTGGACTGTGCTGGAATTGGGGCTGGGGTAAGCCCCGGGGGATCGGGAATTCGGGTTTGGGTAGGCGGAGTGTGGATACGAACTGGGTGATTGGCGCGGTCCCATTGTTTCAGAGTGGTCGTTGCTTCGATAAGCACCTGGTGGTTGCTTAGTGGGAGATGAACCAGGGTTATAGTTGGCGGGATCTTGGTAAGCGGCACCGGGTGATTGACGTGGGACTGAGGAGGGCGAAGGATGTGAATGGGCGGGGCCTGAGTAAGCCTCTTCTGATTGACGTCTAATTGAAGATGATGACGTGTTAGAATGGGAGGGGCTTGGATAAGCGCCGGGTGATTGACGCGTGAATGAGGGAGAGGGATTAGAGGCTGTAGAACCAGGGGTGTTTCTGACGCTATGCATTCGCGGACTGAGATCATACGGGCTTTCAGAGATCGAGTTTGACCTTTGTTGAGGTTGATGCCTGGGAGGACCGTTGTTAACAGAGGAGCTCTGCATTTGGTTCAAAACATGCTGAAACGCTGAAGAACGTTGGTGTGGAATGCCCGGTTGGCCATCATGTGGACTACGTTCGGCGGGTCTTTCATATTGGTCTCTATTCGGCATTTCATGCACATATGACTGTGCTGCCGGTTTCGGAGGCCTTTGCCGTTCGGTCTGAGGAATCTTATGATGTTTGGATGGGTATGGTGCTTCTTGAGAATGCGCATTGTGTTGTACATTTTCATTGCTTGGTCGTCGTGAGTGTGAATAATAAGCACTGTGTGGTTCCGTATACTCATGTCGAGGGACCATATGCCGAGTTGGCGGGGCAGCAACATGGGGTCTCGTGGGGTTCGGTTGTTTCACATCATGCTCATATGCCCTATGCATTCTATGCCCTGTGGGTTGTCCAATGTACTGCCTCTGTGCAGCCGAGTATGACGGTCCATGTCCAGCTTGCCAGTAGGGTTGCGATAAATGAGTGGGCTTTTGTGAGTATGTGACCCTATTCTGTTTCACCGGCGGAGGCGCGCTTGGTCGCACATACCGTGGTTGCATCACTGGCGGGTGTTCTGCCACTTGTGGTCGAATAGGTCTCATGCTTGGCATCCTGTAACTTGGTTGTGGTCTGGCTGGTAGCGTTTTCTGGGGATAGCTATGACCGGAAGGTGGCGTTGTACGAGGGTAAGCAGAGGGTGCACCTGCTGGATGAGAATAACGTTGTGGCGTTTCATGAGCGTTGCTCTGTTGCATTCTATTATGCTCAGGATAATCGGGTGAAGTGACTGTTCTGGGAATATTCGCTTTAGACATCTCAGGGTTTGGATGAGGTCTTTGGTTTGTGTGCACAATATGTGACTCCTTTGGTTTGGGGTGAGTCATTTGTGCTTGACCATCATTATGGTGCCTAATAGCATGCTCTTGAGAGACGTCCCTGTTTGGTGGGGCCCATTTCTTTTCCGTCGGTTCGAACCCCATTCGGATCTGATAGTCTACATGCTGTACAGTCTGTGTGCTCGGGTAATATTCAGGTTTCTGTGCTACCATTACATTGCTACTTTTATCTGGGGAAATCATCTTTCTTTGGTAAGGCATGTCTCTATTTTGGTGCGACCGATCGCACTCCTTGCTTTGAGGCCTATGCATTGAGGATTGGCTTATATCACCCTGAGACCCCGGTGCCGCGTTAGATGTCCCTGACCTGTTATCATAAACTGTGATCTTCGATACATGGTCCACCGCTTCATTCAGACGCTGTGGTTTCGGGGCTTGCATGGGTTCATCGTACCTATGACTCCCACTCTGGTTTGAAGGAACAAGCTTGTGAGGATGATCGCGATTGTGGTTTGGCATCGGCGTGAGATCTGGGATGCGATCTTCAGATTCCCTCGGTTTGGCTAGTTCACGAGGCCTTTCCGCGATTTGGGAATGCCGCTGTTGTGAGTTTCTGTCGTCCCTAGCGACATTCGGCGTCACATAGGCAACCGGATTCGGCGAGAAGGGTTGTCCCGCTCGTGATACCTTCCTCGATTGCTCATTATTGAAAGTAGGCTTATGCTGATCGGGTATCAAGGCTGGGTTTTCACGGGGATGTTCGCGGTTAACATATGCATTTTCCGTAGGATGACTCATGAACTGATTTGGAACTCTATTTCTGTCGCCGCTAGGGTGACCTGGTTTCACAGCTGCTTTTCCCGCTTCCGGTTGGTCTGAAAGGACGATCACCTCATAGACATCCTCTGCTGTTCTTTTGTGTCTCGTTTCCCCCTTTTCTGAATGAGCTTTATTCGTGTTTTGAGACACACTTTTTCTTTGCTCGGCAACAGCTTGTTCTTTGCTGACAGGCTTTATATTAATTGCGCCGTTGTCTTTACTGCTTTCTTTGGTATTATGTATATCCCTTTGTTTTGATTGTTTACCACTACCTTTTATAATATGTGGCGCCGCCAACAATCGCACTAACTCACTCTGTTCCTCACTATTTCTGCGCACAGCCAAATCCAGCGGCGGTTCCACGCTTTCTTTAGCCACTTCCGGTTCACTCTTGTGCTTGTGATGAATCTGAAACATCGGAATCGACGACCCCTCCTCGGGCAATGTATCCTTATTAACACCGCGGTCGGTGAAGATACAGTTGATGTTCGACAAAGCGTTGTAGTCGATCGTGCTCTCTTCGTGCGCCGGCGGCGGTGTGCAATCGATAACGAACTGCACTCGATTGCACTTCCGGTGCGCGTCGCGTTTAGCGCTCGCCTCGCTGATCTTGTTCACGTCGGCCGCCGGGCTGTTGGTCGAGGGGGAGGTGGAGGGGCTTGGGTGAGTGGCCGAGGTGTTTGGGTGGGTCGGGTTGGCATCAGTGTGTGTGGTGGATGTGCTAACAGCCTCGTTAGGGGCCGTTGCGCTTGCATGCGGATTCGTATTCTCAACAGTCGATGATCTATCTGTCATTGTGTGTGCCCTATCGTTAGTTAGGCCTTCAATTTGTGTTGCGTCTCTCAACATTTCTCTATTTTCATGACTGTTTGTCTCTTCTTTTACTTTAACCGTTGAAAGCTCAGTATTATCTGCGTTACTGTCTTCTTTATCATTCGTTTCATTGGGTTTGGATTTAAACGTTTGGATATAACTCAAACACAGTTCTTGTATCCTCTTCATTTCCTTAGCCGCGCCCATCTTTTTCGCTTTAAGCAATTCCTGTTCCGATTTCTGAGTTCTCTCGATATTTTCCAAATCGAGCACCATTTGTTTAACCTTTATATACTCTTGCCGTATCTTCTCCATTTCGGTCTTTTCTTCTAGTGTTGCACTAGCCTCTTCTCCTTGTGTTCTATTATTCATAATATCGGAATTCACATCACCGAATCTCCTTTCGAGCACTTTATCTAAATCACATGAATTCGATCTTCCTCGCTTCCGCATGCTTATGGGTCTTGATAGATCCATGGCCTGTTCTGATTCGCATGACCGCCTTGTCGATGGCATCCTTGCGAATTTAACAGGAGGTACATGCGCCTGTGGTCGCGATTTCCTCTGGTTTTCAGCGCCGCTATCGCCAAAGCTGTTGCCTTGTTCTGTTGGACCTTTTCGCACTGGACCGTCCGGGTGCGATGTGAGCAAGTGAGGCTCATGAGTGCCTGTTAATGATATAACATGGATAAATAAATATGGTATGGGAAAATAGGGTAAAACGAGAATAAAACTACTCGACTAAATACATTATACATGATAAGAGAATAATTTGATTTTATAATTTATTCGATTCGGTCTGTTTTTTTTATTGCAGAGAGCACTAGTGATAAGATGAGGAAGCACTTCTCATAATTCTAAGCACAACTGTTTATAGGCAATATGCCCAAAAGATTTTATTTCGTGTTGTTATACACAGATTAGAGTTCTCATTATAGTTTTACATAGAGAGCATGATAATGATAAAATAAGAAATGCGCCAATTAATCTAATTTTTGTAATGGAGCGATGCAAGCTAAGAAAACTAATAAACAAATATGTTTAAAAGAACCAATTTCGCTTTCGTTATAATGCGGACAAGTCAAGGAGACAACAACGTATAACTGTTGATACGACCTTGGATCTTTGGAAAATAGCGATACATATAAATCGAGGCTGATTAATAGGTACGAAATGGGACAAGGGCGCTGATAGACGACCTTGAATTTGAGTGATCTGGGGCGTATAATCAGTCTTTGCAGTCCTTGATAGGTGCGATATTATAATGTGGAGAATTCGTTATTTGAAAACAACCTAAAGGTCTGTTTAGTATGAAAGTTTCGCCCTTATTTTTTCGCGCTAAAATATTTACAAATTGAAAATACGATATAAGAATGATTGTTTTATATTATTTGTTTGCTACTATATGAAAGGCTTTAAACTTGTTTATCATATGTAAAAATGTGGTTGCATCATGACTTATGGTTGCTCAGATATTGCATATTTTGTGAAAATCGCGGCGATTTTTACTTAAGATTCAATAACTAAGCAACCATTAGTTATAATTGAACCACACTTTCACACATTACAAACAACATAACAATGATATATATAACAGCAAACAAACAATATAAAACAATCATCCACACATCGTATTTTCACTTTGTAAATATTTTAGCGCGAAAAATTAAGGGCGAAACTTTCATACTAAACAGACCTAAAGGCCTAGGCGTTGTAACATAGAAGTTGAGTCGAAATCAAAACATAGCACTGAAATTATTATGAGTTACAGTGTATGTTGATTCTTTCATACCGACATATATAGAAGCCTACCCAATATATAATATTCCATATAAATTTCCATACGTTTATATAGAAGTCGGTGTCATTCAATAGATCATCAAGATAAATACTACTATAACTACTGTAATTTATAGAACGTCTTTATTTCTCTAAGATTAATTGAGCGGAACCGGTGATGAGATATTTACAATCAAATAGATTTGTTGAATGAAATACAACTGTGTTGTATATATAGTTTAACCCAGATGAATAGTCTACAACAATGCTATTCTTTTTAAATCAATATATTGAGAAGTGTTTCGATCATATTTTCTTATTATTTGCAATGGAATAAAAACAACAAAAAAAAAACTATTTTAACGGTAGTAATTGACATAATTATGAAAAAAAAATCATATAAAAAAAAACATTTATAAAATAAGTTAGTTTTATAAAAAAAAAAGATATAAAACAGAAGTTTTGCGTCATGTTAAGTAAGATATAAGTGGTATTGCAGGTAAACGAACATTAAGTCGATTCATGTTTCTTTTCTATTTATAGCAATTTGTGTTTTCTTAACAACTTGAGTGAAAAATTGTTCTTTGAGGCAATTATTATCATAATGTAAAAAAAAACTTATGTGGGGCGATTTTTTGTGCACTCAAACGGTGCATATTTTGAAAACGCAGAACTAAGGCAAATTGTATCAAACGTACATAGGTGTGAAAAGGTTTTAATTTAAAGTCCAATATTTTTTAAATATTGAATTAAGACCTTTTTATAAGTGAAATTTAATTTCAAAAAGCCATTTTGTGCTCTTCGAATCTATAATATATATTTTTTGCAGTTTTTTATACGAAACGTTTGATCCTATAGTCAAAATATGTTTAATAACGTAAACGCTTCTTGAGGAAAAAATACAACTATTCAGGTAAGGTGTTGATTGTCGGTTTAAGTTGGGTGATTTCCTGCTTAGGGGCTTGACATAATTTAAAAAAAAACATTTTGTTTTATATGCTTATGAACTTTACTACATGGGCCCTTTAAAAAGTTGAGCTACTGACGTTTTGGTTTTTTTTATAGGGGGCCTCGGAGAAATGTCAAATATTTATTTGATAATTACTGAACGAGAGAAAGAGAGAGATGAAAAAAGGTTTTAGAATCGCCGACTCGAAAAGTGTCGCTGAGGTTCGAGCCTGGTTACAATGGAAGCTAAATACGGCTATTTCCTCCAAGAAACCTCGCTTTTTGATGTTCTGCTAAAAACAACTCTAATATAGGACAATATTGAACATTTCGGTTGATTGGCCAGGTGCTAAGGCGGTTTTCACCACCTCCGAAAAAAGCTCAAATCAGAATTAATGCGCTACAAACTAAAAGCCAAATTGTCTATATTTAAAGAAACATTGAAGTTTGAGTTTTTGCGCTTTGCACTTTTTTTCGGAGGAACGCGGCTTGATACTTGAACTACTGTTAGGATGTTTAGGTTGATGAGCTATTTAAGAGAACCGCAAGCATTTCAAAACTGTTAATAGAAAAACAACGCTTATATCCATTGTGATTATAGGTCTTTTGCGACTGAAACTTTTTTCTTAAACATGAAATAATAAATGTACTTATGAATCAAGACCAATATTTACAGTCTATAAAACTTACATAATACAAAAAAAAACTTTCAAAATAATACTTGAAACAAAAAAATAAATAAAAACCAGGTTAAGCAGGAGTACCCAACGAACGATTTTTAGAAGCTGGTTCAATATGACGTATTTAGATATTAAACGAATTCAATTGCAGCTTAACGTGTTGAAATATTATTCCTTTAAGCGAACACTTTATTTTTTGTTTGCCAGCCAGCAAATCCTGAAACAATGTTGCCAGCAAAAACGGTGGCAACAACAACATACACTCTTCCATATTTATTGTCCCTCTGAAAGTTCACCTATAGTTGCATATTCCCATATCCTAGCCCCGATTCGCACAATAAATGATTTAATTTGTGTCAAATTTCCTTTTTACGGACCTAATGTTTGAAATTGATAAAAAATGGAATTTCCATAGACGTGAGAATCGGTTGCGGTCATATGAAAAGCATCATAAATAAACTATAAACCTCAATATAAAGAAAACTGCTTAACCAATATATCTGAAAATTTTATGGGGTCTAGGTATGTTATTAGACAATACAAAGCTTAATTTACAGGACGTTACTATCAAGAATAACTCTTTGAGTAATATAAACATAAAACATGGTGACGTTCGAATTGAGAATCTATTGCGGTCAGTCTTAATAATAGTACCATACTACTAGTATAATAGTATTTTTACATAGATTTTATTGATCACTTGTCATCCTCAATATTCATGATAGATATAATCTATGTTTTAGCTAGGCTTATTGGTCTAAAAGTGACCTGTGATTGTGACTGACCGCAATAGATTCTCAATTTGAACGACAAAATATTTTTAAACTTTATTGCTCAGTGTTTATTTTTCAATGGAATGATTTGCAAATTAAGGATTATATTGTCCAATAACATACCTAGACTCCATAGAATTTTCAGATATATCGATGTAGCAGTTTTAATTAAATTGAGATTTAAAGTTTATTTATGATGCTTTTCATATGACCGCAACCGATTCTCACGTCTATTTGTTCTGTTCTATGAAAATGCCAGCAAGGAAATATTCAAGCAGAAGAGATATTACACAGAATACATCGATGGGTGCTCCTGGTTAAGGAAACTAAATTCATAGCATTTCAGTAACATGTAAGCATGCATGAAAAGAGGTCACGAAGACTTGTCGGTTCCGAGAATGAGAAAAAATACCAATAAAATGTGTTATTTAAAGGACTTGAATCAGTAAGACCACAGCATGTTTATGGCGCAAAACATACCAAACATAAACTTGTTCACCGTTGAGTAACTCAATAAATATATATATAATTAACAAATGAATATAATTGAAGGGCTCAGAGCATAAACATGTTTAGTGCGAAAAACATGTTTTGTCAAAAAATATACCAAAATGATCCCCAAGTCATGCTCCATCATTTTATCAAAAGAAATCCAAAAATATAAGGAAGATGTAAATTTTTCCCAGTGCACAAATCTGTTTAGTGCGCAATATTTTCAAACATGAAATCACCAAGATGTCTTTCACGAAAAACAAGTTTAGTCAGATTTTGACCA
>LQRL01124325.1:37639-54642 GCA_001703475.1 Hydroides elegans
AGCTTACATTGTGTTATCTTATAAATCAACAAACTGAAAATTAATTCATCGAACTTCAAATAAGATTTATTTGTTTGTATCATTAAAATGTATATAGAGCGTCTTTCTTTAATTTGGGAACACATTGCCTAATTTAATTCTTTGTAGTAAATGTTAAGATAAAACAATTAAGGTTAAGACAAGTTTAACCAATAAAAATGCGTTTTTCGTTGCTAACTAGTATTTATGCAAAAATAAATAAAATCTATGAGTGCCTGAGAGGACATGGCCACATAAAAAGCGCTTGTCGAGCTTATTTATTTTCACAGCATGCGTACTTTTCAATATATTCCCCAAAGGAAAACCAGAATACGCCTTGCTTTATAAAGCAAAACGATTGTTTGGGTAGCGTTTTTTTTTCAGTTTTCCGTAAGGCCTCTTCCGGAAAATACGCTGGACAAACGCAAAAAGCTCGACAAACGCTTTACATATAGCCAGGGTTTTAGGCTTTAAATTGTGAGTAGGTGTCATCGATGCTTATGAGTTCTTGGTGTAATATGTTACATGTCTTGAATAAGGATTGACACTAATCCGTCGTGTAATAATTTGTCAACCATGAATCAAGAATTTTGACACATAACTCAGGGAAAACATAGGGTTTTCGTTGGAAATAACACCCTAAAAGATCAAAGGAAATCTATTGGATGACGTCACAATCATGATTTAAAACTTAATGCTTGCCATTTCCTTAAAAAGGATCAATGCAAATGATTGGATACTCGCAGTGCTGTTCGATAAAGATGTCAACATATCTGCAAAATAAAGAGCGAGAATGGGGTTATTGCCTTGATAAAGATAAGAAACATATCATAAATTTGGTATAATTGTTTGAGATTGATCAGGATGTCATCGTAAAAATTCGATTCATATTAATGCTGAAAATGTGTGATACAAATTCTCAATTATAGTTTATTCGTTCGGCAACCAGGTCGGAGCCCATATGCTTTTATATTAACATTTGATATAAATATTACTTATATGCTCAGTAAAAAAGTTTTTTTAGTATTTCATCCATGCAAGTATTAGTTATTTGTATAAACATGCAATTGTGCGACATGGAATTATCTATATATAACGGTCTTTCAATTTGACAGCTTATTTGTGTTATGATGCTTGAGTTTTTAATGCTTTGTCAGTTAATTGCAGAACCACGTAGTCTACATTTCTAAAACTATTCTTAAATTTCCCGTAAATGTCCATTAATTTTCAGTGATGCTTTTTTATACTATCTAAATTGGTACAGATTAGAACACCAAGTTGTGTTTATTATAGATGATCTATATTATAGATGACCAATCGATCAGCCTGGGTACATTTGTAATGTTATACTAATTATTTGGTACGATAAGAATTAATGAAAAAATCTAGAGCCGTCGCTCTACATAAAACACGCAAAATATACACATCGTTCTTCATATGACGAATTTAAATTGGTTGGTTAAGCAGTTTATTATTATTCATCACTGATTTGAATCTTACTTTTTGACCTGAGTGAATGAGTGTCTACTCGTACACATTCATTAACACGATATTACTTGATTACTCAACATAATATAACTATTATCATTATCAATACCAAATACATAATGTACGAAGTCGTATTATTCAAAAACAGCAGTAATTCTCGTTTGTTGCGTGACTTCTCCAGTACATCACATGGTCAGATACATTCCCAGTAAAATGTCAGTGAAGGAAACGCATTACTTCAGTTAAAGAAACGACATGGTAACAATTCAAATTCATAATAAAGACGTCATTGTAAATACATCGGAAATATATGAGAGCTGCGGGCGAGCATTTTTAAAATTGAAACACTCAACCACAAAATTATGACAACACAAACCAAAATATAACCTCATGATGATCTCATGCTGTGATAAAAAAACTAAAAGTATAGTACTTTAAAAAGGCCTAGTTTGATGTGGTAATCAGCACAACATAAAGGCATCATAAAAATACAAAATAACCAATCCAAGCAAACAAATAGTATATAATTAAGCTCATGTTAACTCATTTCCTATAGTGGTAGGATTTGCTATAGATATGGCCTCAAAAAGCTGCAGAATTTTGAAAATGTTCTCTTGGTGTAAGGACCCCTGGATTTGTCTAGACTATATTCTACTGACTGGAAGGGTATACCATTAGACTAAATTCTATAAATTTAAGGGGGGGGGGATAAAATGGAGCAGATATTGATTTGCAGCTATATAACCGGTTTTGCCTGTCACACATAATATGTAGACTTGTTGCAGCTTTGCGATAAATAGATGTTGTACTTTCATGTTGGTGTTTTTAATTCTTAATTTTCAAAATAATATTTAACACAATATTCATACATATATCGAATATCTTAAAATTTGGTTTGATTAATTTAAACTTGATTTTTCTTTCTAAATGCCATATTTAATATGAATAGATAATCAAGCAAAACAATGCTTTCGGCTGTCTTTATTAGATTTGTCGCATCATGAATGAGTCACACCATAGTACTTAATGGGGTGTTTAAACAATCATAGCATTTGAGCGTTTATATATGAGTGATTGGCAACTTTCAGTCATGCATTAATGCTAGCAGGACCCATGTTCTGCGCTCTGACCTAAACATTAAACTTAGAAATGTACCTACCCTTTTTACATTGGTTAATGGGTAAGGTTAAGATTAAGTAGAGTGATGATAATGGGTCTTGTTTCCAATAATGTAAGCATGACTCATCAATGCCTCAGAAAAACGCCATTTTGGACGGTATATATAGTTATATATGTGTTTCTTATAAATTTATTCTCATAATCAAAACCTCAAGTCGAATATATGTTTTGATGAACTCATCTAATCATACATGTTAAATCCCTCTATCCTTTTAAATGCTATATTTCATGGTTTGTCCTTTCGAATCACTTCTCACATTTTAGATGTTATAGGTTCTATTGGTATAATCACCCAACCGTAAAGAATCGACTCCTTGCTGACACAAACACATTGCCAATTCATAGAATTCTACTATTCAAAGACAAAACACTTAACCTATTACTAGAATTCTACTATTCAAAGACAAAGGGACTTGTTGATTTTTATTTGATAACTTTTACACTAATTAATATTAAAATTCAATTATTCGTAAATCAACCTTCTTTTTTGTTAAGAATTTGCAACGCTAAAAAATGTTGCATTGCATTTGCCATTTAAGAGCTATTAACGCTCAAAGTGTATCTAAGGAACTTGCGGTGCCTTTAGTGAATCATGAAGCTTTGGTAAGGACTGAATGGGTATTCAAATAATTCATTTATATCGGTTCATTTGAATTTTCTTTTTGTGTAGAATGTTTTTCATAAATGTCGAGTGTGTCCCTAATAGTAGCATAGTTGTATGCGAGTGCACAGCTAAAGTTGAAGATCAATATAATAAGATAATATAATAAGATTGCCTTTTTGGGGTGTCATGGATGGCGATTGTGTTCTTCCTATGGTGGCGCCATGAACGGCAAAAGGCATGTGCATTCTCACTGGACAATGATTAGATTCAAAACAGGTGACCAAGGCATACGCGTGTGGATAGCAACACATATTAGCAAAGATATGTGTTTGGAATCAACATTAACGGCAAGATCAAGCGTATTAAGAAAACAGAGATGATTTAGATTCAACTAATGATTTTTACGTGACTACATCTTAGCATATCTTGACGGCAGAATCAAAGAAAAATTGCATTATTTTGAACGAAGTCCCATAAAAGTAATTCAAATATGTTTATAAATCATATAGGCATTTTAGACTAATATGAATGAAGTTTATTTTCTTTTTGTATATGTCGCAGCGAAACTTTTATTTTTCGGATCATGTAAGGTTTTTATGTCGAAATGTTATATATAAGGCTTTTAATCACTGTTAATCTTAAACATATGTATAGAAATATATTATGGGTCATCTAACCAATCTGTCCAAAGCTCTTTATCGAGTTCTATTCAATTATGTAATCGAAATAAGCCGATTAATCCCCGAGTTCAGTTCATGACTCAACTCACGGATAATCCTATCTGCGAGTGTGCTTTATGTCACTGATACACATAATTGGATCAAAAGATACATGAAACATAATCATTTTAGGCCAAATCCTAAATTTTGACTGTTAAAGTATCTTAAATAGACTATTTTTTCCAACATCAACAGAAAAATTACTATTTCGCTAGCGAAACTATAGTTTCGCTTAAATCAAAGTTTCGTTGCCACATTTATATGTTAATTTCAAGATAGGCAAAAGAAATACAGAATGCTAGTAAGTTTAAGTTGATATAACTCGATGCAATGTATATGTAGGATATAGGGAAATGCAACATTTAAATATATCATTTTAATTTAGTTTGAGATTTAATATAAGACATGGTCTCTCTATTATTATAGTCTATATGTTGGGTTACTCTATTGCAAGACGATAATAGGATTGTTGCATTTGGAATTATCTTACAGTATATAGTGTGGCCATTGGCTGCAGTCAGCTAAACGCCTATTCACATTGTGTGTGGCCTAAAAGCAGGCTAAAATAACTCAACATAAATGTACATTGATTGTATTATGTTTTATATCTAACTAGATTTAGCATAACAAATGTTTATTAAAAACTAGAATTTACACGTTTTCAAGAAATAAACCGAAATTGTTATCATCATTCAAACTATAATACAACAGAATGTCCCTATTAAAATGTTTTAAACAGACGGCTTCGTCCATTATTGCCAAATACAAATATCAACAGTGCTTCACATCACATAACCCCGGAGATGAGTATGTTAACCAGCAAGAAAATAATGTTTATCAACAATATTAATTTATGGGAATAAATAACAAGTGCGAAAACATTCTTGCAACGTAGATTTCACAATCATATTTTCATCATTTTTTTATATCTACTCATTTAAAAGATAGTCATTGTTTGACTGGTGCAAAACGAAATACAAATGCGTTGAGCGAAATATAAATTTAATAAACTTGGAGATATAAATGTGAACCTACTGGGCAGTGAACCACCAGAAAATGTAACTGACTTCACATGCCCAGGAAGAATGCTCTCATACAATGGAAGCCTTAGCACTGAATAAAACGTTTAGCATCCTACAATAAATCAGTCTTAAACAGTGTTAAACCAGTGTTAAACAAAACATCTCGACAAGTACACGCTTCGGAATATTCCCAGCAGTGGTTGTTTCAAACCCTGCTATACAGCAGCGAAACACGGAACCTCATAATAAGAGAAGAGGATAGACTTGCTGCCTTCTACAACCTGGGAAGATCAAGTGAGCACAGAAGAGTTACTCAAGTGGGCATGCCTACCAAATCTTAAGACGCTGCTGAGGCAAAAAAGACTTTCCTGGTTCGGACATGATGTCCGCATGGCACCAGAAAAGCATACTTCGGCAACCATGGGTTAATGAAATGGGGACGTCAAAGGCTGATTTTGAACGACACCCTGCTGTGGGGGCTAATACCGATGGTCAAGACCATCTGTGGTTAGATACGTGCCGCACGTAACCGAAAGACCTGGATATTCATTGTGACGGCGCTATGTGGGCGGAAAAGCAATAACAGTATGAAAATTAACAGATAACAGTTATGAAAATATCATTAGCATGTTTGGTCAGTTTTGGTTATCTACAACTATTCCTACAAAATGATTAAATAAAAATGATACAGTAACATTGAATAATGTGATATTATAAACGAGTGGCAAATTCAAAACTTATGTTATAGTATTCAAGTTTATAATCTTAATCTTCTGATTAAATAAATTTGCCACAAAAAATGTAAGAATTCAAAAAAGTATTTTAAAAATTGCATTTAATTTCTAAAGTATTACACATGGATGAAAATACAATTGTACCGTTGGCACATATACAGTCCTAATTGAAAACAGAAGCCTTTCCGGTCAAACGACGACCAGCCATAACATCTTGTCATAAGTTCACACTCCTAAGTAGCACATTTGGTATGTTAGGTATTTTGACGAATGTTTATGTACACAATAGCTTGACAATCAAGGCTATTGTTCAGATATGAGCATCTGGACGCCACAATTTAAATATATATATGTATAAGTATTATTATTTAGAAATACAGTCATCACTTAAGCGGTTTTGAATAAATAAATAAACATATATGATCGGTACGAATCGTTTTAGAGAATAGTATATAAAATATTTCTGTGTTTAGCCAATAGGGAAATGTACTTCAACACATATTAATTATGATTATATTTAGGGGTGTTACGGTTCGAACCGAGAACCGCGTACCGAGAAAAATTCACGGTTCGGTTCGAACCGAGAACCGAAGACCAAAAATCTCGGTTCGGTTCGGTTTTTTTCTCTTAATTGTAGATATTCATATCATTTTGAAACTTAACATCACATATATACAAGTTCTTATTATTCAACTATTTTGATCACATAATATAATTGAGCAATCAAAAAAACTTCGTATTTGCTATACGTTCTATGGCATTATAAGCCCAATGAACCATGTCCGTCTGTCTGTCGATACCTTGGGTACTACTTGGTAAGGACCAGATCTTGGCAATCCCTCACGGATTTGTTAACCCCTTGCACATGGAAAAAAACATAAGTCGAAGCTGTGCGTAGGCGAATTAATTTTTAAAAATCTTGAAAATGTTATTTTTCGAAAAATGGTGATTTGGGGACTTAGTGTAATTATTGATTGTAGTTTGTACGGACGAGTTCTCGGCTATGTATTTTATTTTCCTTTCGCACGTTGAAAGAAGATATATTTAGAGCTGTGCGTAGGCGTATTATTTCAAAAAATATAACGAAAATGGAATTTTTTGAAATTGAAAATGGCGATTTGGGCACATTCAGAAAGATAACGCGTATATCGTGATGTTGTGAAGACTACTTGTTGAGGACGAGTATGTATGGGAAACGTTGAGAGAATGACGTGAGAAAGACGTTGTGAGAAAGACATTATGAACAAGGAAGTATTTGTGAAACACGAGCAGGCCCCAACCGCCCCCAAACTCGAAGGGGTATGTTTTTTTTTTCAAATATATTTTTTATGAAAACCGCTATTTTTGGCCAATTTGACAACTTCCGGTCGGGTGTTTTTGACCGAAATGGCCAAAAGGCTCAAAAGGCACATCTACGGGCCAAGACTTTTCATTTGAGCCTATAACCAAATCTCTATGACCTTCCGTTCAAAAGTTCTAGCCCGTGCAAAAAAGTATGACGGACAGACAGACAGACGGACACCCCAAACCATTTGGGTTGGGGCCTAAAAAGACAATGTGATAAAGACGTTGTCTAAAAGACGTTGTGAGAAAAAAAACGTGAGAAAGACGTTCCTTCACAAAAGTTCCATCGATCTTCTAACTGAATTTCTATTTTTTTTTCAAATCGATTTTCAACTATTGGTGAAGTAGCATGGGACTTAATAAGTTTCACTGATCTACTTGTTATACAGATGTATCAGAATAATTTTAGGTTTTGCACTTTCATATTCATATTTTTAGTGGCTTGTTTATACTTAATAGGTATGGTTTTGAAAAGAAATATACTTTAATATGGTTAAGATGTTGATGAACACAGAGAGAAGAAAAAAGATATTCAAAATAACATATGTTTTATGACATGGTATATGATATATATCATAATATATGTATATTCAATGTGTTAATTTCTAACATATAATATGAACATGGGTTTATTTTTGCATCGTTCAAATTGGTTTATATTACATGTATCTGTTAGCAAACAAATTATACATGTATGTAATTAACCGTTTACATTAGTTGAACTTTAACTAGTTTAAGAAAAGGGCGTCATGTATCAAAATAGTCATTATGAAACCCTTTATAAAAAAAACCGAAAAAATACCGAACCGAACCGAGGTTTTTTGCTGTACCAAACCGAACCGAACCGAACCGAAGGATTGGCGAACCGTCACACCCCTAATTATATTATAAAATCATAAACCAATAAAAAATAGGGATTAAACATATTTCACTTATTCTACATGTATAACGGAATATAGGATTCCGTCTCGTTTACAGCATATGGTGGAGATGCCCAGGAGACATTTAATAAGATCGGTATTAAAACGTAAACTAAATTATGTTTTATTTGATTATCATTTCTGAGTTATTTCAATTATATATATCTGCTTATGGTTCAATTGGTACAAATCTAAGAAAATATTATATACTTATCAAACAAAATTTGAAAGTTGAAATTCATACATAAAATTGGGGGCGGGGTGGGGGGGGATATCGAATATTAAAATTCCAAAACAATTATATATTTGGCATATATATAGATATGCTTGTATATCTATATATCTTTTTTTTTGTCGCATAAAGCCTAAGTCGCATAGAGCTTTAGTAACTTGCACTTTACTTCCTAAGGATAAAGTGTGAATCGTTTATTAAATGAGTTGGCTTAACATTTTGTTTGCTGTTTAAATACGTTCCTATGCTAAGTGATAACGTAAAAAACAAGGTCTATTCCCTTTGTTCTAAATGATGATTGTTATGTTTTAGGTTTTAGCACCAGTAAAATATACTATTATCCAAAAATGAAAAAAGAAGGATCTTATCTATTAACGCTCTAAGAGCATCTGATATACGCTTGGCTTGTTTGCATATCATACATTATACATAAATAAGGAATAATAACGAGTCTTGATTAAATTATTAAGGTTGTCATATTCTATCATTCCGATACAAAAACTAATAAAATAGCATACAGATCTAAGGAAGCTTCAGCTCAATAATTTCGATTAGAAGCTTGTTTTTTTATATATAAAAAGCGCAAATGGTGCCTCAGTATCTATTTTGTATGGCTACTGTATTACCTTTTACAGGAGTGTTACTATTAATAAACATGATATGTATATGTTTTGTGTTTAATATTTTTTTTATCATTGTAAATCTTATCAATTGACTTTCCTCAGTCGCCGTTTGATCTACTTTTTGAAATAATAAAAATGGCATTTGTATGCATATGAGACAATGCGTCAATTAGTCAATTAGAAATAATTACTTTATATACATTGAGGATTTTTTTCTTATTTTGAGAACTTCTGCATATGTTGATTGACACCAAATATTTGCAATTCCTGAGCATCTGTAATCATTGTTATTTCACAACTGGTATCAACAAGAATGCATATAAATCTTTAGAGGTTTTCACTGCAAATTTTTAGTACAATTACAGCTGGGCACGACTATGAAATCCATATATACCGATATGTAAAGAGTACCTCACAAGCTGTTCTCCGCAAAAGAAAATCGCACCAAATTGCAGCTGGCTTGGAAATTTTGAGGATATTCTTTCTAACTTAGAGATTCGAGCAGTTTAAGGAGCACATTTTTGATAATTGTGTATTTTTTCGTAATTAGTACCTAGAATAATTATTTCAAAGATAAATTTAACTTGCTTGCAATTGTATAATAAACTGTTATTTACAATATTTAATAGGCAATTTAGTTATATTAAGCATTTCAATTTCATAAAAAGTGTTCCTCTTCCAGGATGGCTAGAAAAGGAGAAACTGTGTAGTTGGCTTGGAAATAAATGAACACTTTTGTGCCAAATTTTATAATGAAGAACCATTATGCAGTTGTTGTTTTTAATTGTAATGTTGTTTTAAGGTGATTTAACAAATCATCTATTTGATAAACAACAGGGCATATCATGCAGTCATCTGGAAATATCGGACTGTATCTGATCTTTATGCCACTAAGTGGCCTGGACGATATAGGGCCTGGTATTATTGGTTTTCCTTAGAAATGCATGTGAAGACAAGGTTTGTTCTGAAAAAAAAGCTCGAACAAGCTTATACACTGTGGGCAGGCTCTTATGCTTGTAATCATTTTGTGAGGAACAGTTAAGTGTTAATCTGGGATATTAGAGTCCAGATTAAGATGTCGCTAAACATGTTAATGATGTTGGTGATTGTTGTGAAATAAAAAAGGGATCACTTAAATGGCTCTTCTAAACTCTTTTGTGTGTATCAATGTCCGTGATATTCAAGTGTTGTAAATGAATAAACCGATAACCGATAATGCAACCGCATGAAATATTGTTTAATAATTAAGATTCCATATGTGTTATCTAATAATTTGCTAAAGATAATTTACATATTCCACACACACACGCTCACAACACTTCACGCTTAAATCGAAGTTTATCCAGACTTAAATCCTATCGTGTGCACGCCCGCACGATGCCAAGTTATAAAGTGCGTTTTGGATACGTGATGTAGTTTTAATTACAATCAAATATACTCCTATCGGGTTTCATACCAAAAATCAGAACTCATTTAATAATTTTAGCACCATAAAACACGCCTTTAATATATAAAAAGAAATGTGTTCGCATTGAAGTAGTTTTTCCAAAACGCAATCAAACTTCTTTTGACGTACACGCAATAATCATATTGGTATTACTTAGTAAACCAAAAATAATCAAACGTTTTATTTTATGGTAATTTATTTAATTGTCTAAATGTATATATTGTTTAAGAAATTATAGACGAAATTTATATGAATTGAGAACTAAATTAAAGGAATAGCTAATAGCATGGGAATCAAGCTTTTAATGTGAAATCAGTTTAATGGTTACACTTTGTGATAGCATTTTAAAATGAAACAAATGGTATATATGTTTGCTTTGCTTGGCGTTTACTACAAATTCATGATTACATTATAGGGTTTGGCGTGTTGGGGAAAATATATCGATTGGTAATACATGTATAATCGTATTAAGGCTAGGGGCGTGACGGTTCGAACCGAGAACCATGTACCGAGGAAATTTCACGGCTAGGTTCTAACCGAGAACCGAAGATCCACAATCTCGGTATGGTTATTAATCTTTATTAATCTTTAACGCTCCTGGTAAATTAAATACTAATTCGCTCACAAAACTGGCAAGCAATCCGTAACTACGTACTTAGGAATAGAAATAATAACTTTAAGAATATAGAAAATAGAACAATAACTTTTATATGTATTGTTCGATATTGTGGAATTGTCCTTAAAGCGTTGCTTAAGGTGAAAACGAGCTTATGTAGAGGTGAACCTATGTTGGAGTTGAAAACTTTTATCTGAAAGTAGCGATACTATCTTTTGGGCTTTATGTGTGGTATATCTTATTTAAATTTAACGAAATCGCAATGCTGTCAAACCAATGTAACATGGAATTAGAATTACGTATCGAAGTATCAGTCGTCTTCCGCACGTACTGATCCCACCATGTCCGATCCAATTATCCCGAGTCTTAATTCAGTATAATTGAAAAAAAAAATAGCTTATACTATACAAAGGTTTTAATATTAGCATAAATATTTGGCTAGCACAAAATGTTATGAACAAGACTTACATTTTGTTATATGTATTTAATTAAATGTGCGAGTTGATAACAATGGCTTTTAGCAGTATAATCTAGATTAATTATATAAAACACGATATGATCAGTCTTCTAGTACTTTCAAATATGTCAAGGCCAGTGATATGGTTTCCATGCAGAAGCAATTAACATTATATCTCGTCATTGCGATGGCAACAAATATTATTTCTATCTGTTGATGGCATATATGTTACTATTTATATTTCTATATATTATTATATTATATAATTATAACTATAGAGGTTCCAAAATTATCAAAACATATAACAATTTAGATTTTACCGGTAAAATAGTCAATCGTTTATCAGATTCACAGCTTTTAAATTAAGAAAAGAACCGAAAAAAGACCGAACCGAACCGATGTTTTTCATGAAACCGAACCGTGCTCTTGTCGAACCGCCACACCTCTAAAAAAGACTAATGATAGAAAAACCAAGCTTTTCTTTCGCATTTGTATTTATTTTTGTTTTTTTTTTTTAAGTAGGCCTATCATGTTTTGCCGTTTAATCTCCATAACTGTCAAAATTGATAGCAATCAATGCAGAATGATCACCTCTTTAACTGGTTTATGAAAAATTCACCTAGAATACTCATTTTATTTTTCTGCAACTCTCTATAACTGCTAATGTTAATATCAATCAATGTTAAATCATTGAAATACATCGCTTTTTATAAAGAATTCGTCAAGACATCGTTTTGTTGTGTTTCTTTTATAAACTTGAAAATAAACAGGCCCGAGTCGACCTTTCCCGGACATGTGAACATGATAGAAAATCGCAATAGAAATTTATAAAATAAAATTAAATCTATCTCTTTTTTCAAGTGATTGTATTTTTTGTGGTGCAACAAGAAGGTAAGTAACCTTGCACCCCACATGGACCTCAAAAAATCTTTGATTCGTGATTGCTAAATGTTTTTGCTGAAAAAAGGTATTGAAAATAACGAAATGCTCCAGGCATACAATCGTAATACTCGAGGTAACGTCAAAAACGGAGCACTTCATAATGTACTGACTTGTCTTCAAATAATGATCGATCGACAGGAAACATTGATGGGAAGTTTATTCATTAATGTATGTTGTGTGTAAATTAATTAGATATAACTTTAGTAAATATAAATTGAGTAAACATAAATTGAATTAATATTAATGGAGTAACTGTAAATTATTGAGTAAATTCGTATTAGACTAATAGAGTGAAATCAATCTCGTTACTTGATATGTGTCTACAACATCAGAACTCATTCAGTTTGACATTGAAAAAAGATCTGGAATTGGATTAGAAATTTGACTCTTCCAGTCGCAGCAATTATGATTTATTCGATAGACATTCAATTAAAACTGTCTAGCTTGAACAGAGGCAGAAAAATTCATGTACACCAAAGGCTAATTTATATATTTATCCAGATTAGATGGAAACGAAAAGCATCACTCAAGCTAGCAAAGTTTTTTTCCTCTTTCCATATAGTGTATTCTTTTTTGTAAAAGCACACAATAAAAATATGTTTTGAAATTAATCCTTTTATAATTTCAATTAATTTATACGTCACATTTATATGGCTAGTGCTTCTCAAATCAACATTTGGAAAACAAGCCAAATTTGCTTCATTGCTCTGTTCACCTAGAACTTTTGTAGAAAGATACTTCTAAAAAACTCCATAGAAAAAGAAGATAGGCCTACTCCAACATTTATAAAAACACATATATGTGTAAAATACATTAATTCGAAACAAAACAAATACCAAGTTTATAAAGAAAGTATATTAAAAAATGGGAAAATCAACATATTTCTACACTTACAGACCTGAAAACTTTATTAATTAATATTCTTATTTCATATACGATTTTAAACAATTCAACATGATTATATAACTTAATCCTATTGTTTACTATCTGAACAAACATCATATAAAATAAAGTTAAAACGAGACTAAAATTCTGTACTAAAATTCTGTAATATAACAAATACACTTGGAATTACTAAAATATTCAATTGAACGGTATCTGTAGATTAAATCAAACTACATTGTAGGTGAAAAAGTGTCAAGCTGACTTATATGGATACAATTTGTAACAATTCAATAATATGGAATGCATGTTATAAAAGCTTCAAATCTAGAGACGAAAACGACTAACTATGATTTAAACATAAAAAGTCTTGGTATAAAAATGCAAATCTAATATACTCTCGTTGTATACAATGTATATGGTCTTAACAATACAATACTGTTTCTTGTTTGAAAGCAATTAGATAACTCAACAAGATATATAAAGTCCTCAAAAACAACTACAACAACAAGAATGTTTTGAGCTTATTTCATGATTCTTTAGAAATTTCAATGAAATATATATATATATCATACAGAGTGGTGTAGTCTAGACGCCTGGCTTATATATTTGCAACTAGTGGCCAATATAAAGGGCAGAGCAAAATACAACTTAAGAACAATATTGAGAATTGTCGTGTTTTATCAATAGTAAACGAGTTGATATTCAACCAGAAATTGTCAACCTAATTAGCTTGTGATTCGTGAAACAATAGAGTGAATGGTGGAGATTGCTATTTATTTCCAATCCAGGTAAAAGGATTAAATGGGAAGAGCATTTCAATTTCTAATGAATAATATGATAAGCCGGTTATCAAATAGGCCCTCGTGTGGTCTGGAAATTAATACAAGAACGTCTCAATTACGTCTCGACGCTCTTATATATTTAAGACCGCACTCTGCCTATTCGATAACCCATACCTAAACTGTTTTTCCTAACCTTGTAACATACAATGTTCATCACGATTCATTCAAATAACAACGCTACGAGAAGAAATAGATTTTAAACGATGATAACAACAGCATATCTTTCTTTGAATAAGTAATGCACTACAACAATGTAATAATTCTACAACCTGTAAAGAATCCTATATAAATTGGTATTTCTAGAAATCTGAATAGTATCTTTATCGTTTTCGACAAATTAATTATTCTATTTTTCATAGTTATTTATTTCCGCAGTTGAAGTACGTTCATTTTTAAAAGGAGTGTATACAAATTCCATCAAGGTACACATCCGTTATTGGTTTGGCATTATTGGAATGCATTAATAGAATGTTAAAAGAATTAGTCAACACACTTTCGAACTTTACATACAAATTCATTTCTCATCTCATCTCTATGAAAGCTTCCTAAATATTAATAACTTTGGTTAGTTTAATAATATCACTACTATATAGAGTGGATTTCCCCTCTGGACTAGTAACACTAGAGCACACACAAACACAGTACATCGCAAAGTGTCATATTCTTGTAAAAAAATCTTATAAGCTTCAAATTGAATATCTAGAAAATGTAAATAAGCTTTCTTAACTAGGAAAAAGCAAAACGTTTATGTCTAGTTTGATTTAGTCTAAAATGATTTATTCATAATCTACAATTAAAAATAATTCTCTACTCTAATCTAAAAAATGCAAATTCCTAATCTAGATACAACATTGTAAATCGTCTTAACCTACGAAACAAAAATCCACTAAACATTTTTAACAAAAACACGAACACCTTCAGTGTAACATTTATTGAACACACGTGTTTTTAAGGTAGTTGGTTTATACTTTATACCACGCAAACTAATGATAGTTTATATTAAATGATAGACTAATACACAACTTAATTTGAGATTTCGCATATACACGTAAATCGAAAACAGATCGTTAAAAAAAACTGCGCTGACGCAAAAATGAGAAAAACGTCGAATAACATCGAATATTTTGAGCTTTTTAAAATACAGTGCATCAATTTTCATTGTATAAACATTGTGACCATCACGATCCTTGATGGTATAAAAAAAGTTCAATCGATCACTTCAATTATCGATAACAACCTTTATATTCAATGCACTGATGAATACTGTAGTTTGTGATATCATGCAGTCAAACCAAACGAGATGTATTCATGTTGTAACAAAACCATCATTATCCGTGTTATACTTCTACCAAAACCTAGAACTACATTCGACTGTTTAGCATAATTTTGTTACAAAACATACTCTAGAATCCTTTTCTTCCATTTCTATCATAAGCGATGTCTACGTTCAACCTCTAAATACGATTTATAAACTAAAAAATATCATATCTAAGAACCAATTTCTTGTTAACTTATAAATGGGAATTATAAATCTTTTACATTGTTAGGTTATCTATTTTGATTTTTAGGCAGAAATATCTATGGTTGACCACGTTTTTGTAAACCTTTTGCAAATGTTGCATATTCCGCCAAAATAAAGGCCGGCTGGATACGTTGGTGCCTGTAAAGGGGAAGTTAGGCAAAGGGACTGCGAAGTGACTATTTAACGAATGACCTTGAACCACTGCTGGCGGTCACCTGAAAAATACAACATAATGCTAAGTATTAACAGAGTTTCATCCAGGTTATTTGTATACGCTATATTATACTAAAATATAAATTAAAATACAATTATCAATATATATTTCAGAGCTTTGATGAAGTTTTAACAATCCCGACTCAACAGTTTAATTGAATAATGTCCTGATATTCTCGATTATGAAAAGCTGTATTTCAAATGGAAGGCTATATTAAATTGTGACATGAGATAGAGTACATAAATTGGCTATACATGCACATAATGTATATGGAACAAAAATAAAATGGCAAATGTACTTAACTTTTGTTGATGGACGAGATAAACCACAATAACAATGGCCGTTTCATTGCTATACGACACATCAAAAGCCTACTCTCCAATGCAGTTTTCTTAATTGACAAATTATATTGCCCATTAAACGACTAAATATACTTATCGCTCGACCTACCTTATCTGAAATGACTTTATCCGTGATGTCGTATCGGTTGGTGAAGGAGAGACAGACGTGCATGGGACTGAAGATCTTCTCAACGGGACCGGCGAACGCGGACACTTTGCCTTTGGTCAGGGGCTTCACTTGCTCGCCAACCCTAGATATAAGAATAAAGTGATATTCAAACCGAAGAAGAGACGGTAAAAGAAAATATGATGCGGTTAGGGATTGATAACGGTACTTCGGAAGACGGTATACACAATCGTAAAGACCCTTGAGGTGTGTTTAGGGCACCAAGGTTCTGAACTTCAGGACCTTTTTATCATAGCACCATTTTAAACTAGAAATGTGTCCGTTGGAGAACGAATGGCCCGCTACTTATAAAGTTGAAGCGCCATTACTGGTGGGCTTTCTAGAAATTTCGCGGTATTCGAGACATCTATCGAGGGCCGTACCGGATGTCGGGTGTGTATACCATCATACTATAAAACGATGAACTATCTATATAAGTTCCGACTCAAAAACGTTGAAGCGGCGTTACGGGTTGGCTTTCGAGAAATTTCGCGATATTCGAGACATTTATCGAGCGCCGTACCGGATGTCGGGTGTATATACCATCATACTATAAAACGATGAACTATCTATATAAGTTCCGACTCGAAAACGTTGAAGCGGCGTTACGGTTTGGCTTTCGAGAAATTTCGCGGTATTCGAGACATCTATCGAGGGCCGTACCGGATGTCGGGTGTGTATACCATCA
>LQRL01124333.1:0-19000 GCA_001703475.1 Hydroides elegans
GTTTATCCCGAAAAAGTTATTTTTTTCATGTGATGGAAATAAATAGGGGGGGGGGTTATTTTTTCAAAAATGGGGGGGGGGTTGGTCCAAAACCGGCCTTTTATTACTACTTAAACCTGCTCGTAAGAAATCTTAGGCTGCTTGAAATCGAGTCTGAAATACAATACTCCCATCAAATCAAGCTCTAGCATGACATGATTAAAGCCAGTTTTGCACCCACAGGTCTTATTTTGTTCATCTTCAATAATGAGCAAAAGGCAGATCCTCTATCTGGACTAATGAATGCCAAAGAACACACAGTGGAAGGGCCTTTATATAGCGAGGCAAAAGACGCTGGCGAAATAAACAATTAAAAAGTAATCAAAAAGTAAAAGTAGAATGCAAGCAAAGGAATGTTGCATTGAAAAGTGGGTCAGTAAACTTAATTACCCCTGATCCACGCCAAATAAAACGGCTATATGCTATCAAATAGACCATAACCTTGACTTACTGGACAACATTATATATAAATTCGACTTAACCAATTGGTTTGAGGCATTATTTCAAAAGGGAAAATCATGCCATTTATAGATATTATAGGTATATCAATTTAATACATCGTCACAATATATAGTCTAATTCCCTTCAGTAGACTCTGAGGTATACCAATTTCAAAATGGTGGGTGTGTTCAACACGCGACCTTGAATTAGTGGACAGCTGATATTCATGCATGTATTTGCATTGGTATTTCAACCTTTAACCATAAGACAATAAAACAATAAAATAATATGAAGCTATTTGTTTAAATTTTCACCAGAAACTTGATATCTTACCATGTTTCTGTTGCATAATCATGAACAATGCATGTTTGTTCCCGAATATGACAAAACAGATTAAAATAATGAATCTACTCTGATTTTTCTTTAACAAATATGTGATATACGGTTGTATTGTTATGATAGCGTATCTAAACACCAAAAAAAAGACTAATTTAGGAAGAGTTGTAGAATGTTACTTGTTTAAACCATACACTTTATTTACAAGTTTATCGAAAATCAAAACAGTGATTGAAAACAAAACAATTATGATAGATGTCATTATAAAAATTAATCAATGTTCTGAGATTACATCAGTAATTCATTTTTTGTGTGATTCAAACAATCAAATTGCAAATGCTAATACATATACATGAATGAATACCAGCTGTCCATGAATTAAAGGTCGCATGCTGAACATGCCGAAATTTTGAAGTTGGTATTCCTCAGAGTCTACTGAAGGGAATGAGTCTATGTTTTACGTCAATATACTCAAATAATACACCTATTATATCCATAAATATCATAATTTTCAGTTTAAAATAAGAACATCAAAACAATCGGTCAATCCTTATATTCAAATATTCTGTCCAATAATAAGAGGGCCTGTTCTATATGTGTCATATTTTTTTTTGATAAAGCAATATTAAACATTTGTAACATTTTTTCTGCATCATACACGTTAAAATAGCACAATATAAATAATTACCACCAGGATACACGAAAGCCTCTTATATATTTTTGGAGATCAAATATCAAAATGCTGTCAGTCCCTGTAGAACTAATGAATCACTAATGCATAAAAGGTAACCTAATAATTGTTCTTATCTTACTCATTTGATACCGATTTAGTAACGAAACGCATGCATATTTTTGTACACAAAAACTAACAAAAACGTGTTTGCCTAAAAACCGAAAATTGATAGAATTTCGCAAAGGGTGTGGTTGCATATTCTTGAATAGATCAACTGGCATCTTATTTTTCTCCATACACATTTCTCTCTATACACAAGACGTTTATAATCTATTTAAGACTTTTATTATCAATTGTGTTTTTGTTTAGCAAAACAATCAATTGTGCTACCATGCTATCACTTTCCGAGTAAATTTTTTGCAATCAGCTATATATTTTTATTTATAATCATCTAAAATTGTATAGTTTTAAGTTATAATGACACAATTGCCATATTGTGCAAATTTAATATTTTGGTCAAGTTAATATTTATTGTGTTGCTACATCAATTGCATACCAAACTGAGCTTATTGGAGTAAAATCGCTGCTAGCTATAACCCATACTCAAAATGTGCGTCCAATGAGTTTAGATTTTGTCTGAATCGTGTATTTTATCGAATTACAAAGAAACCAAAGCTAGGCAAAACGAGCCCCGAAGCCCCTGAAAAAATGGCAGAGCCTGTACAGTTTTTCTATTGGTAGCACAAAAACACAATTTTGCGTTGGAAATACAAGTGTAGAAATGTCAGTGCCCTACCAAATTTATAGGAATCGATGTCTTATTACAAGCTGTGGGTATACAGCATACATGTTAATACTTTAAAATCACACCAGTCGCCCTTAAAAGAATAAATAAAGGTATTTTTCATTCTAAAATCTTATATTTATTTTTAATGAAGGAATCTGTATAGTTATATTTTCATATCACTTTCAATCCCAATGAGATAAATAATAGGAACATATAACAATTGATATCACAGTTCTATAACAAAATTCTATGGATCACAAATGACCTGTCAAACGTGTTTTTGTAACGATAGAAAACTTTGTTTTAAAGTTTAACCCATGACCTAGCCATTATAAGTAGCAATGCTCCACCACTCAAAAATAATGATATCTCTCATTTCCTTCCTTTCCTACGCCAACGCAAGACAAATCACATGCCAGCGAACCTGCTATCTCACTAGCACAAATACACATTAGTTATTACAGAATGTCCTTAAACGTTTAGCTATTTAAGAATTAAATTTAGTCTTAGATTTAACAAATTCAATGTCGCGACGTGTGGCATATGTATATTTACGTTGTATATTTGAGCTCCGGAAAGGAGACGCTCATATAAGGTCAATATCACATACATCGAACTTGGTTCCCGGTAAACAAAATGGGTACCACTCGACAAGGAACGTTCTTACTAAGTCAAAATTTGGTTGTCAAGTAATAATGACGTTGTTATTGGGTTCTAGATGATAACAACATTTGATATTTCAGGTTGCCACATTTGCACCCCTTTTTGCATATTACTGAGATATCCCCCAAAACAAAACATTCACATTGAGTCAATATGATATTCCATCAAAGTTGTGCCGACAAGGAGGATTTAGAAAAAAATACTTACCTTATTATATCCAATTGTTTTTTTCTCGCACCTTAGTTAAAGTTTTTAGCCGACAGCAGGCAGGTGTTTTTACGAAGAAATATAATGACTGTTTCATTTTTCAATGTGCTTACCATTATGCACTTACATCACCGAGAGCCAAACTGTTTACTCGAAACAAACGAAATATATAGTAAACACCAGCGGGATTTCATTTTAACAGTTTTTCCTTATACTATCATTTATCGTAGTAGCATAAATTTTGTGCTTGTATGGATTTACCTGATTGTCTGTTAGATTCCATTTTTCACTATGTATCGATGCTATATACATGTAATTCACATCGAACGAATATTCACATGTTAGTTTACAGTCCCTTTGTATTCATGATCCATCATTTTTGATAATGGACAGTAATCTTAGTCCGTTAAAGTGCTCGGTTGACTCCATTTATTAAAACAGTGCACAGGTGCCTCGGCTGAGCCTCTGAATTATTCATTATTTCAATTAATATAACTGCTCGAAATTATTATTAATGAACTGACCTAGTACTTAATCCTATACGTATTTTTGATTTCATCCCTCTTGAGACGGTTCTCACATGATTGTAGAGCACGTGTGTTAAGAGTTGAAAAGGTGGGCTTATATTGATATTATAAAAAGGAGAAAAATGTGACTTTCGTTTTTAAAGATCAGACTCAGCAGGCCATTGAAAAAACATGACGAGCTAATGTATTTGACCCGAAGAAATTTCCTTTTTATTTTCTTAATAATCTCATCAGAAGTACCCAGCGATTTAATTTTCTTTGAAATCCTGCTTGCTGGCATTTTCACAGAACAGAACAAAAATGAAAATATCAGGAAATTATGTTAATTTAATGAATTAATACATCACACAAAACTCTATTTTGGACACAATAGAGTTGAAACGGGGTACTATATTATATAAATTTGATGAAATTATAAAGTGTATGAATCATTGTAGAGTTTCTATTCTTGCTGACAACGTTTTGCTGGCAACGATGCTTGTGCTTTCCTTTCTGGTGAAAAATGAAAAATGTTCTGAATAATAAAGTACCCGCTTCGGCATCAAATTAATTAAAATCAAAATGTTATATATATATGCCGACTTCTAGATAACACTCATCAAGTACTCCTGTATAATGACATGGCAACAAAGTTGATCCGACGTCATGAAGTTGAAAGAATCCCCAAAATGACGAGTTTATTTTTCTCCGACATGAAAGCCTTTCTGATACCACAACAAAATTCTTTGTGGTGATTTTAAAATAAAGAAAAAACAAAATAGGCCTTGATTTCCATATGTCTGTAGTGTTATTAATAATGACGCCTGAAATCGGGATCCTTTTAGCAGCTATCTTTTTACCTTTGGTTTGGGTTGAGGTGGGTTGGTATCTATGAAATCTTAACGTCGTATAAAAACATTCTTGAAACTTGGTGTCGCTTTTTCAGTTTCATTATTTGTATGCACAACATCTTAACATCTTATATTATGTAAAATGTTTATAATGTAGGCATAATTTTATCTTCTTGTCTGTGAAAATTTCCCAAACGGACAATGTATAAAAAAACTATGATTTTGTTTTCACAAAATGTTCTTCCATTCATTTACATCAACTGAATTGAATGCAAATTGTTAATGACTTATGAGGTATGTATGCCTAGTTTTTATCAAAAATTCAAATTAACTGGAGCTCCAAGAAGTCGTTGCGAAAACATAAAAGTAATGATACTGAAAGATACGGCGCGTGATTCTAACCTCATAAGCGTGTTTAGGTTTTATCGCTTAAGCATGTATCTTCAATGCGTTTAATAACTAGCGTTTAAGAGGTTCTGTTATGGATGGCATCGTGTGTCGTACGGCGAACTACAGTTAAACAATATTTTCTAACATTATGTGTTCAAATTTTTTTTCTCTGACCCGGGAGGTGAAAACGAACACATTTTGCGAATATTTGAATGTTGAATATAATTAAATTGCCAATCATATTTTAATATTGTTTGATTAGATAATGGAAATTACTTTTTATCAATGTCCAAACAATCATTCTCATAAGTTACTGTGGAATTAGATAAATTCGTCGAATCTAAAATTTTCTCAAACGTTCTGATCCAGTTTAGGTTAGCTTGGAATACTTTTTCTGAGGAACTGCTCGCTGAATGCACCTAAGTATGACAAAAACATCCGATTTCCGGTTTAAATGTTTTTAAAGCCGGTAAGGTTAAATTTTGCTTACAGAATGATTGAAAAACAGTATAGCCGGGTAGAACATTGCAGAACATCGGGTGTATCTGCGGGCGTCCCTCCTTTTTCGCACCTGATGATTTGTCACTCAAATAAATATGATATTCATTTTCAATAATGACATTTTTGCTTTTGTAATCATTGATACGCAATAAGTTAAATGGAAAAAAAAATCAGTTTACTTTTTACGAAATTGCTGTTGTAGCAATAAGTGATAACATTAAATCTATTTATCTTATTTAAGTACTTTAGCTAGAAAGCTATTTAAGTGCTTTAGCTAGAAAAATAGCTATTTATACTGAATGAAACAAAAAGTTATCAAATAGAAATATATAAAAATCATCCCGAGTTCGTAGAGAGCATTGTTCCTTTATGTTATGGTGCATTCACGCTCGATCAAAAACAGACTACAAAATCTCGCTAAATTCAAACAAAATATTGTAATTCCGACAGCTTCATTTATTATAAGTTCTTTCAAATTCAATTTTGGCGCGATACGATTTCTGAATATATCGCTCACGATCTCTGCAAAATATCAAGACAATATATCAAATCCAATTAATTAAAACAAAGATGGTTTACGTTTGGCATATACATTATTGATTAATATGATATAAATACATTAAAGATAGATTGATTTTGCAGAACATCGGGTGCATCTGCAGGCGTCCCTCCCTTTTCGCACCTCAAGATTTGTCACTCAAATAAATGTCATATTTATTTTCAATAATGACATTTTTGCTTTTATAATCATTGATACGCAATTAGTTAAATGAAAAAAAATGCAGTTTACTTTTTACGAAATTCATGTTTTTGTAATAAGTGATAGCATAAAGTTTCATTCATAACATTACAGGTGTTAATCCAGGAAAGCTTTCAACCGGGAGGTGCTAATGATATGAAATATTACGGCATGGGGTGTCTATTTATTTTTTTGTATAGCATTTACAACTGAATATATTAAATGCCCTGGCTTCTATTATAACACTCATGCATCAGCGATATATTTTTTTTCAGTGCCACAGGATTAAAATGTTTGCATTTTGCAACAAAGTGCTTTAGCTAGAAAAAGAGCTATCTATACTGAATAAACCAAACAATAATCAATTAAAAATATATACAAATCATCCCGAATATAAATATATCGCTCAAGATCGCTGCAAAATACAAAGACAACATATCAAATCCAATATCACTGACCATACAATATTAAGGCCGCGTTTACATAAACAAAAAAGCTCGTAAATGAAATCTAGAAAACTGAAAGCTCAAAACACACATTAAACATAGGGAGACTGATACAGGATATAGCCGAAATATCACAGACTCCTTAAAATCGATGAGTTTAAATTACAATATTCCCATCATGTTAAGCTCTGGCATGACATAATTAAAGCCAGTTTTGCACCCACAGGTCTTATTTTGTTCATCTTCGATAATGAGCAAAAGGCAGATCCTCTATCTGGACTAATGAATGCCAAGGAGCACACAGTGGAAGGGGTTTATATAGCGACGAAAAAGGTGCGGGCAAAATAAACAACTAACAAGTAATCAAAAAGTAAAAGTAGAATGCAAGGAAAAGAATTGCAAAAGTGGATCAGGAAAAGTGGACCAGGAAAAGTGGGTCAGTAAACTTAATGACCCCTGATCTATGCCAAATAAAACGACTTTATACTATTAAATATATATGTCATATTTCTTTGATAAAGCAATTTTAAACATTTGTTACATTTTTCTGCATCATGCACGTTAAAATAGCACAATAGAAATAATTACCACCAGGATACACGAAAGCCTATAATTTATTTTTGGAGATTAAATATCAAAACGCTGTCAGTCCCTGTAGAACCTTATAATTGTTCTTATCTTTCTCATTTGATACCGATTTAGTAACGAAATGCATGCATATTTTAGTTCACAAAAACTTACAAAAACGTTTTTGCCTAAAAACCGAGAACGGATAGAATTTCGCAAAGGGTGTGGTTGCATTTTAAAAGATAGCCTTTAAGTTTCATATAAGGGGAAATATTTGAAGCCATGGAAATTAAGCTGCGCTTTAACCCACTCGACAAGGGTCGTCCATAGTACGTCGCAATCGGACGTGACGTTGAGAGGACAACCTACTTTGGGCCCGTATGAAAGAATCTATGAAAGTTTTCAGAACGTCAATTTACGTCCCGGCGTCCGTAGAACGTAGTTAGTACGAATAAGGACGTCCGGGGAACTTACATACGGGCCCAAAGTAGGGCGTACGCTTAACGTCAGTGGACGTCTTGCCGAGTGGGAAAGCGCAAATATAACCATACCCCAAGAGACATTTCTAGATTCTGTACACAAGACGTTTATAATCAAGTTAAGACTTTTATTATCAATTGTGTTATTGTTTTGCAAAACAAGCAATTGTGTTACCATGCTATCACTTTCCGAGTTAATTTTCTACAATCAGCTATAATTATCTTTTTATAATCATCTATAATTTTTATAGTTTTAACTTATAAAGACGCAATTGCTATATTATTCACATTTTGTCTTTTGGTCAAGTTAATATGTATTGCTGTGCTACATTTTGACTTCGTCAATTGTATACTAAACTGAGCTTATAGTAGTAAAATCGCTGCTAGCTATTAGACATACTCAAAATGTGCGTCCAATGAGTTTAGATTTTGTCAGCATCGTGTCTTTTATCGAATTACAAAGAAACCATATCTAGACAAAACGAGCCCCGAAGCCCCTGAAAAATGGCAGAGCATGTACAGTTTTATTGGTAGCACAAAAACACAATTTTGCGTTGGAAATACAAGTGTAGAAATGTCAATGCCCTATCAAATTTATTGGAATCGATGTCTAATTACAAGCTGTGGGTATACAGTATACATGTTAATACTTTAAAATCACACCAGTCGCCCTTAAAAGAATAAATAAAGATATTTTATAAGTTGTTCGGTGTTTATTCAAACACCTTATATTGATTTTTGATGAAGGAATCTGTATATTTATATTTTCATATCACTTTCAATCCAAATGAGATAAATAATCGAAACATATAACAATTAATATCACAGTTCTATAATAAACTTTTATGGAGGATAAATGATCTGTTAAACGTGTTTTTGTAACGATAGAAAACTTTTTTTAAAGTTTAACCCATGACCTAGCCATTATAAGTAGAAATGCTCCACCACTCAAAAATAGTTATATCTCTCATTTCCTTCCTTTCCTACGCCAACGCAAGACAAATCACATGCCAGCGAACCTGCCACCCGCTGAACAAAATATGAACCACTCGATAAGAAAGGTGAAAACGACGTTGTTTTTGGAAAAAATAAATAGACAGGGTCTTGCCGTGCGATGGACCTTTATCTACAATTGAAACCACCTCCTTTTGGATTATCGTATGCAAAATCTTTGTATCTAAATTTGCGTTTTCGTTTATTCGCTTCTTGTTTATTCGTTTATTCGTATCAAATTCGTTTATTCATATCGATTGCGTTTCTTTGTATCAATTGCATCTATTCGTTAATTTGTATCAAATTCATTTATTCGCTTATCTTTTACTTGTTCCCGATAAAGATATTTATATTTGCATCAAATTGGTTTATTTGTATCAAATTTGTTTATTCGTATCAAATTTGTTTGGTTGTTTATTCGTATCAAATTCGTTTGTTCGTATATTCCTAATCAAATGTTGCGTCTATTCGTATATAAAAATGTTTATTAGTTTCAGTTGTCCAATTAGAAGTGGTTATAACTTTACGTCGGATATTTCTGCTAGCGACATTGGCACACTGCCTTGCTTACTTCAGCGGTTGATTCAACATGTTTAAAGCTGAATGACCTATAGCTATTATGCAAAGCAAGTTAGCAAAACTGACGTTGTAATTGGGTTATATTTCCGCGATTGTCCGGAAAAAAAAACGTTCATATAGGGACAATATGATTTTCGAACACTGCTGTGCCGACAAGGGTGGAATAAAAAAATGAGTTACCCTATTATATCCAATTGTTTTTCTCGCAATTATGTTAAACTTTTTTAGTAGGCAGGTGTTTTTACGAAGAATTATAATGACTGTTTACTTTTTCAACATGTCTACCATTATGCACTTACATCACCGAGAGCCAAACTGTTTACACGAAACAAACGAAATATTTTATAGTAAACACCAGCGGGATTTCATTTTAACTGTTTTTCCTTATAATATCATTTATCGTAGTAGCATTAATGTTGTGCTTGTAAGGATTTACCTGATTGTCTGTTAGATTCCATTTTTCAGTATGTATCGATGCTTTATAATTCACTTCAAACGAATAAACATATGTTAGTTTACAGTACCTTTGTATTCATGATCCATCATTTTTGGTAATGGACAGTAAACTAACCGAGCTAAAGTGCTCGGTTAACTCCACTTATTAAAACAGAGTACAGGTGCCTCGGCTCGGAATTATTTAATATCTAAATTAATATAACTGCTCGAAATAATTATTAATGGAATGACCTCGTACTTTATCCTATACGTATTTTTGATTTCACCCCTCTAGAGACGGTTCTCACATGATTGTAGAGCACGTGTGTTAAGATTTGAAAAGGTGGGCTTATGGCATTATAAAAAGGAGAAAAATGTGACTTTCGTTTTTAAAGATCAGACTCAGAAGGACATCGCAAAAACATGACGAGCTAATGTATATGACCCGAAGAAATTTCCTTTTTATTTTCTTAATACTGTTATCAGGAGTAGCCTGCCCAACGATTTAATTTGCTTCAAAATCTTCCTTGCTGGCATTGTCATAGAACGGAACAAATATGAACATTTATAGACATTAGAATAGAATTAAAATAGAATCTCCATAGAAATAATCATTACACAAAACTCTGTTTTGAACATATCCGAGTTAAATCAGGGTATTATATTTAGTTTGATGAACTTTTAAAGGGGTATAAAACATAAGATATTGTAGAGTATCCATTCCTGTTGACCACATTTTCTGCCAACGATTTTTGTGCTTTCTTTGCTTGTGGAAAATAATAAAAAATGAATAAAAAGGTACCTGCTTTGGCAGCAAATTGATTAAAATCAAAATGTTATATATATGCCGACTTCTAGATATCATTCGTTGATTACTCCTGTATAATGGCAGGGCAACACAGTTGATTCGACGTCATGAGGTTGAAAGAATCCCAAAAATGACGAGTCTTTTTTTTTCGATCTCACATGGCTTCTCAAATACCACAATTACATTATTTGTGATCGTTCTTAAGGAAATATATAGAAACATATATGTCTGTACTGTTATTTATAATGACACCTGAAATTCGAATCCTTTTAGCGGTTATCTTTTTACCTTCGATTTTGCTGGAAGTAGGCTGCTATCAAAGAAAGCTACCCGCCCACCGCATAAGAATATGCGGTCGCTGTTTTGGTTGCATTATGAGTATGCAGTATCATAACATGATTATGGCTGGATATACTTTCTCTAAAATAATAGGTGTTTTTTTAGCATAATGTGTAGTTTTCCTCGTATATAATTTTAAAATCGTATATAATTTTAAAATGCCCCTTTTGTTGGCCAGTACCCTAAATACGTGTCCCAAAAGCTCCGCAATGTAAAGTAACTTATGATTATTTTATTTAACAACCAAACTGCAATATATTTCTTGTTGTCTCTCAGAACGATATGACTATAGTATATCATAATAATGATTATGTTAATGAGTTTCATTATGCTGTTGAAACTTACCATAACTTCCCAGTTGTATGCCTGTTAGGTACACGTTCCAGGATTTTCTTAGCGTGATTAATATCATACAACTCAGCTGCAGCTTTTCTGTGTCAATATTATTATATTGCATTTTCTATGATGATTGCCAGTCCATTGTTACTTCCAATCAAAATGTACTTCTAAAACTTCTATATACATGAAGACTAATTATATAAATTGTAGATTGATGATAAAATTTTCCTCCATTACATTTCCTTAATCTAAATAAGGTACGAATTGTGAATGAATTACGATGATAAGAGCGAACATTTTATTTCTCGTCTTCTATTAGTTTTCCTTTGATTTTGCACGTAGGAATAAGGACGTGGTTACAAGCACATATTTGTATCTAATAAACTATGTGTGCTTTATAGAAACCTCATAGCGTTTGATGATTTTAAACCCTTATGGCCCGGTAGGCATGTTAGGTAATGTAGGTTTAAAGCTTTTTATTTCTGGTTTAGATGATGCTTGGCCCCCGGTCAAGGGTTATGGCTTATAGAATAGTCTTTGAAAAACCAATATCACATATTTTGATTGGGAAACAACATTCCATGGTAGCTGGGCTTCGTTTTGGAATGTCGCAAATGTAACATTTTGTTTTAATATGCTTATAATTTATATGAAATCATTGCAAAAACATCGCGCTCAATATGCGGGAATCCGTTTCATTATGCGAAATTGAAACTATAATAATGAACATCTCGTTATAAATACAAAAATGACATCTTAGGATTGTTTTTGCAAATTAATATAATAGTTTTGACACTAATTGTTTTTGTAATAATTGAATTTGATTTTATGTACTGGATAAAAAAAGCTGTTAACTTAATCGAAATTATAACTTTTAAGGAAAGGCGAAATATTATATGTTTAATCATCACATACCTATACCTTAATTTATCAAACTGCCCTAGATCAACTGTATATTAGCCTTGATTCATTAGCTGAATGAATAAAAAAATATCAATTAAAAACATATAATCCCTAGTTTGTAGAGAACATTTTTTCTTCAAGTTATGGTGCGTTCGGGCTCGCTCATGAATAGTCTGAAATAGCTTTGAATATTCAAGGAAAAATGAAAATCTAACAGCTTAATCACATTAGGAACTTTCGATTTTGCAGCGAGTTCATAATAGTTTGCACACTATATCTGTAATATATAATATAAAGAAAGTATATCTAATCCAATATCACTGAACTGGCAATGTTTCCTTTCGAATTCGCACCAATTTCAGACTATTTCACTCGATCCTCAATGTGCCATGATGGTGGGGGAACACCTATCGCACTATAACATGAACAAATGCCCTCATAGCAGTGAATAATTCTACTATTGGTTGAACAAGGGCACCTTTAACCAAACTTTTAAAAGTGTTGATTTGAGATTTTGCATGAACGAGGCATTATGTAAAATAAAATAAAAACAAGTGTGATTGTTAATGGGCGCCCGGATAGCCTAAGGATTCCAGTGGTATACTGGTGGTATATAAGGTACTATGGCATGCAGGCAAAAATTTAAATAGTCTTTAAGCAAATTAAATTGGCATTCAAATAATCATGTCTTTAAAAACTTGACATGTATACGCTCTATTTAAACATGTTTTACACTTTTATTTTTTTAAATACGTTGCATACAAAATCAAATGTCGTAGTTAAATTTGGACATAAATTTCAAACATTTACCTCAAACATAGCATTCTATTTTAAAATATAAGTGTTTTAACTGCGCCTTATATTATCACTAAACACTTTTGTTTTGTATGTGCAATGCTATTTAACACGTAACACTTGACCTGTAACTTGCTTAATTCATGACGTAACAATCATTTTTCGCTATGGAAATGTTGCGGCCAGCGGTGTTACCAAGCAAACTGCATTCTTTATCTCAAAAGTAACGTTTACTCATTTAGTTTGCACTTTTCTGTAATATACCATATATATGTGCATCATAAGACAGTTGTATTTGGGTCCCAACGGATGTTTAGGACTCTGTGGAGAAGTTGTCTCTGGAACGCGTCGATTTTCTCTCTAGTGTATCTGTAAGAGTCCACAATTCACAGTTATATCCAAAAATGCTTGAAAACAATGTGTTGAATGTGCTGATATTAGTTTCTACGCCTACTTGTTTGTTAGTAAATATAGGTTTTAGCTTGGAGAAAGCGGTGCTAGTGAGTTGTTTGCCTCTTTCTATGTCTTCAGTTGTATCGAGAAGACTACCTACATATTTACACTTTTTCCAACTTGATGTGGTATTTTTCAGTTTTTGATTGATTTATATGTAGGTTTCTCTTTATCGGTTTTTTCTGTGGTATTTTTTTCTAAATGTCGTCAGCATAATGTTTATCTGGTGTAAATGAATGATCATCGTCATTTGAGTAGTTATGATGATGTGGAAAAGGGTGTTTTTTCTGTATTTTCTTTCATTATTTCAGTTCAGCTTGTATTTCCTGTTGTTCTTTATCTGTTTTCGGGTTTATGGCTAGTAGTCCTTCTAATGTACTGAGTATTTTAATATCTCCATTTTTTCAGTCTTTCAGCTAGACATTTAATAAAAATAGTGCAGGTGCATTATTTTACTCTGACAATCTATTTCAGAAATAGTAAGTAGAATCATTAGGGTAACGTAGAGTCGTTTGGAATTTCCCAATGGTCCGCTATTTTGAATGTGCGTGAGCCTATAGTATTATTTATGATTATCTCTATTTACCACTCACACCTCAGTAATTAGCGTTTAGCGTTTATTATAATTATTTAGTATATTCATATAAAAACAATTCTAACGAAAGCTCTATACGCAACAATAATACGTAAATACTTAAAATAGTAAATAAACATACAAATGCTAATAGCGAATAGATAAGCCAAGAACGCATGTAGACGCATAGAATATGAGAAAATTTTACATCCGCCTGATACAGAAATAAAAAATTACTGTCTACTTTCAATGGTATTTCCATTAAAATGTAAAATTAATATATATATTTCATAATTATTTATTTAACGTCATTTCAAAACAAATTCTTATAGGTTTTCTTTATTTCAATTCTCTGGTAGGGTTGAACGGAAAATGTGGCTACGCTGATCATTTGACGAATAAAATGTTTCATGATGTTTCTAATGTTTTACTCTTATCAAAGCGGTATATTTGCGTCGTTCCTAGGCTAAGATATTCTGCAACAAAATCTTATAATCTTTATAAGGATGGTATTATTTCGCTGAAAACGGGCACTTTACTTAAAGCATTGATATAGACAAATTAAATTTATAATGTCCAAAACAACGCATAACACCTAGGAAATAATATATAACGGATATATAACTAATATTACGTGTGTGCATCAACTGCTTTTAACCGCTTTAGTCACAAAAAAATCACTCCTTTGTGGTGCAATCGAGTCTAAATTACAATACTCCCATCAAATCAAGCTCATGATTTACATGATTTGACATGATTTACATGACATGATTTAAGCCAGTTTTGGACCTACAGGTCTTATTTTGTTCATCTTCGATAATGAGCAAAAGGCAGATCCTCTATATGGGCTAATAAATGCCAAAGAGCACACAGTCGGACTGGGTCTATATAAAGCGAGAAAAGGCACTGGCGAAATAAACAATTAAAAAGGTATAAAGAAAGTAAAAGTAGTATGCAAGGAAAGGAATTTCGCAAGGGAAATTGGTCAATAAACTTAAATACCCCTGATCCATGCCAAATAAAAAGATAATGCTCTCATATATATGTCATATTTCTTACATAATGCAATTATTACAGCTTACACGAAAACTACTTATTTTTATGGATATTAAATATTACCAAAAAACAAATGAAATTGTGTGAAAACAAATAATCAAAAAACATCAGAGTTAATATGATTTCACGAAGGGGTTGCGGTCGCATACTCTTAACTCTATCAATCAAAGTAATAAAATATATTTTTCCAAAGGTGTATATTACACCATAGAGCCGATCGTAATAACAAAACGTTTATAATATGTACTGAATTGATAATTTTGGTCGCGCTATAATGTCGAGCGATGATGTCACAGTAAACAAAACCTTAAGCAGTTAAATCGCTACCAGCAATAACAAACACTTAATGTGTGTGCGCAATTCTTTTGCATGTCGTCAGAATTATGTTTTTTATCGAATAACAGAGAAACCAGAGGCAGGCAAAACGAGCCTCGGGAAAACCTTAAAAAAGACAATAAAATGTTCTGTGCCGGATCTGTATTTTTGGTAGATAAAAACAACATTTTAGCGTGGGAAATATAAGTGTAGCAAAGTCAATGCTCTACCATAATTATAGGAATCGATGATTCTATCCAAGTCGGGTTACACAATAGACATATACTTAGTTAATAACATCAGTCACCCCTAACAAAGCTATGTTTGAAGTAGACTTAATCATCATTTAAAATCATTTTGATTGGACACATCTGTATAGTTGGCATAACAATATTCGCTATATAAATTCAAATAAAATAAATAATGAAAAATGTATACAAGATACGATGATCTTAAACTATTTCATTAATATAAAGGTGTTATATTATGCCACATAAATGTTATCTCATAATGCGTTTTGCTACGATAGAAAAGAAAAATGATCCACAACATTTTAAAAGCATGACCCATGACCTAGTCATTGTAACTAGCAAATCTCCACCACTCAAAAATAATGATATAATAGGAATAATGATATCTCTCATTTTCTTCCTTTTCTCCGCCAACGCAAGACAAATCACATACCAGCGAACCTGCTACCCGATGAACAAAATGGGGACTGTAAACGTTCTTAATTCGTAGGAACATTATGCCTTTTAAAAATTTAATTTTGCCCTTGATTTAAGGCATTCAATCTCGCGACGTGTGTCGTACGTAAATGTGTTGTAGTCAATCTGTGACATTCGCTAGATTTTTTCTGGCAATGCCGGATTTTATGAGAACAGTTCTGTGTATGTTGGCAATGCCTGGAAATTTAAGGTATTCGATAAGTGAACCCGCGTATATTGACATTGCCTGAAAAATTAAGCGAATTTCAAAATACGCAAATTTCACAGATTGACTACAACATATCAACGTTGTTTGATTATTACTTTCGCGATATTCCGGGAACAAACGTTCATATGTGGACAAAATAATGTTCGATCGAGGTCGCGCCTACTAGGTTGGATTGAAAAAAGAGTTACCCTATTATATCCAATTGTTTCTCTCGCACCTATGTTAAAGTTTTTATCCGACCGAAGGCATGTATTTTTTACGAAATATCTCTGTACTGTATTTTTTTCAAGGTGCTTACCATTATGCACTCACATCATCTAGAATAAGACTATTTACTTGAAATAAACCAGATTCATAATATATAAACACCATCTTAACATCATTTTAATTGTTTTTTTTTCGTATAATATGGCTTTTCATTGTATAAATGTTGTGCTTATATGACTTGCCCTAGTAATATATTATTTAAAATTTAAAAGTATTATTAAATACACAGTGAACGGAAATTAACAGTGTATTTGTCCTTGCGTCCTCCGTTGACGCAAGCATATTTTAAGGGTTGAAAAGGAGGGCTAATGTAATACAGAAAGAAGAAAATTGTGACTTTCGTTTTTAAAGATCAGACTCAGTAGGCCATCTAAAAACATGACGAGCTAATGTATATGACCCGAAGAAATTTCTTTGTTCCTTAATATTGTTATCAGAAGCACCTAGTGATTTAATTAGCTTGGAATCTTGCTGGAATTTAACTGCTGATACTTTTTTATTAACGAAAAAATGAAGAGCTCAAGAAATTATGTACATGGAATTTAATCGTTACACAAAACTGCGTTTAGAACATATACTAGTTGAAACATTGTATTTTATTAAGTTGGATTAATTTTTCGAGGGATATGAAACTTTTAGAGGGATATATAGAGTATCCATGCTTGATGGCAATTTCCCTGGACACGATCTTTTGGTTTTCTTGCTGAAAATCAATGAAAGATTTACTTTAATGACCAATTATCTCATGTGTTTCAGCTGCAAATGAATTCTAGTCAAAGAAGCTATATAAGCCAGCTTCAAAATATCATTTGTTTGGTACTCCTGTATATTGACATTGCAACACAGTTGATCCGACGTCATGAGGTTGAAAGAATCCCCAAAATGGCGAGTCTATTTTTCTGATACAACAACAACATTCGCTGTGGTGATTAAAAATAGGGTAGAGGCCTAAAATTCTATATGTCGGTAGTGTTATTTATGATGACGCCTGAAATTGGGATCCTTTTAGCGGCTATCTTTTTACCTTTGGTTTGGGTGGGTATCTGTGAAATCTTAACGTCGTATAAAAACATATTTGAAACCTGGTGTCGCTGTAAGGGTTTCGGTTTTTTCTATGCATTATCAAAATATTCTAACAATATAATGACCACGTCTAATTTCTTTATCGTAATTTGGGTTATATTTTGTAAAATTTGTTTTGTGGGTTTTGTTTTATCCCCTGTTTGTGCATAATTCCCCACGGACAATGTATATAAAAAAAATATATGATTTCACACCTGTATTTGTATCATAAGGCATAATTATAGCATCTCATGATACTGGATATTTTGTATCCGTTTCATTACGATTTTGAAACTACAATAAGGGGGTTCATGAACATCAATGCAGCCAGTTTTATCGCTACTTGCGATTTTCAATGTTTTCTTTGTTAATGAAATCGCAAGTGATGACAGGATTATCGCCACTTGCGATTTCATGAACAAAGAATACATTGAAAATCCCTATGAACATCTCGAATAGGCTCAATCAGGCTCAATACACAATTCAGGATTGGTTTAGCCTGATTAACAAGACACCACTCCGTGTATGCTTCCCTGCTGAATTTGTGTTGAATAAATCATCAATTTGTGGATTTTCTATCAAAATGCGTAATTAAAAAAATGAAGACTTATTAAACTTATCACAAAACAAAACCAGACACACATAAATGGAGTCATAAAGAAAGAATAAAAAGAAGCTATTTAAGATAGGGTGCATTTGTTTTGTCTTTAACTACATATATATATATAAATGTTTGCCGAAACACTAGGCGCTTCATGCTAGTGCCCTTCTAAATTCACATCTGAAGATTTCTTTCCCAGATATTTTTTTGTAATACATGTAATTTCATTTTTTATTGCAATGCCATTAGCATAATAACAAAAAAATACAGTTCAACTTTTTTTTTAATAGATGATGACGTTAAATTTTATTCACCATATTCCAGGGGCCCATCCAGGAAAACTTTCAACCGGGAGGCGCCAATGATATGAAAAATTCCCACGGAATAGGTGTCTATTTATTGTTTTGGTACATCGTATAAGAGTGAATGGGGGCCAAGCGCGCCGCGAGCTATACCCTCAAATCCGCCCTTGCATTAAAAGGCCTTAATCATTTTTTTAACGGCGATGCATCACTGCTATAATTTTCAGTGCAACAGGATCAAAATGTATGCATTAAGGGATACTTAAGGGATATTTATATATTGTATGAAAAAAAACATTGATTAAAACTCATGCACAAAAATCATTTCAAGTTCATAGAGAGCATTGTACTTTCATGTTATGGTGCGTTCAGGCTCGATCAAAATAATCTGAAATCGCTCACTAAATTTAAAAGAAATATAGTAATTCCGACTGCTTGATTTTCTATATATTCTTCAATTTCGCAGCGATTTCAAAATATTTCGCTCATAAAATACAAACTAAATACAAACTAAATATATCCAATATCACTGAACTTACAATATTTGCTTTCAATTTCGCAGCGATTTCACACTATTTCACTCGATCATGAATGCACCATAATGGGGAGGGGGGGGGG
>LQRL01124344.1:0-13616 GCA_001703475.1 Hydroides elegans
TTTTGAACGGGACGTCTTAGAGACTTGGTTATAGGCTCAAATGAAAGGTCTTAGTCCGTAGATGTGCTTTTTGACCATTTCGGAAGTTGTCAAATTGGCCCAAAATAGCGGTTTTCATAGGAAATATATTTTAAATCTACAAAAACCCATACCCTTTCGAGTTTGGGGGGCGGTTGGGGCCTGTTCGTGTTTCACAAATACTTCCTTGTATAACTTCCAACTGTGTCGAGCATTTATAGCAATAGCATACGGATAATAAATACTTTCACCTCGAAATTAAAAAAAAAATGTTAAAATAGGGTAAGATTTTTGTCATCATTTCAACCCGATGCTTACATACAATCGTAAATTGTATATTTTAACGTACTATATAGTGAATAAGTGATAATTACTAGCATGAACAATCTGACGATAACACATACTCAACGTGTGTATTAAACAACACAAAACTAGTTAATGATTGCACGCCCTTAACTAATAAAGTGAAAATTACTGATTCTCAACAGGTTCATAATGTCATTTCAACTATCCAATTTTAGGTGTGGTCACTGTAAAAAGATGGCACCAGAATTCGATTCAGCATCTACAATTCTTGCAGACAATGATCCGCCTGTTACGCTAGTTAAAGTGAGTAAATTTAAGGTTGCTTTGATTTTAGGACCCACGGCTTTCCATTGTTTGGATACGAGGGTTCCATGGCGCGATTGTTGCTAGCTCAGCTGAAAAAATGTTCTAGCCTTTTTACTTCCCGAAGGCTTCTTGTTAAGATCGATCTGTTAAAGTCGTCTGAGCATCTTGTATCTTAACAAAATAGAAAACCTTTGGTTACTTAAAAGTATAATTATCAACATAATCAAAATTATAATAAACTAAAATTGATTAAAATAAGAAGTTAAGAGACCTATTGGTTATTCCTGCAAATATATTTTCATATTTTGAACGATCATTAAGCATAGTAACTGTTCCGAATATCACATGACACGATGTTTATGCTCCTGATCATAATTCACCAAAACTGTATGGTTCTTTAAGAATATTAATGTCAAAATATGTGAAAGTTTAAGTTTTTTGTTGCTTATGATTTTATTTTTAGTCCTACACAATGTATAGCAATAACATTTAACAAATCCGCAAAATCAGGTTGATTGCGCAGGCGATGGTAAAGCAACCTGTGATGAATATGGTGTAAAGGGTTTCCCAACACTTAAAGCATTTAAACAAGGCAACCATGCCTTTGACTATGAAGGCCCAAGAGAAGCCGGTAAGGCTGAAATCCAGTTGCTGCTTTTAATCTTTTGCTTTATCTGTTCTCACCACCATTAACCTTTTCTTGCTTTTGTGTTTTCAAATCACGTGTATCGTCATAGAAATTACTTAGTCTTTGAATTTTACTTAGTGAACGTGTTCTGTACCTGTCTTGTTGCCGTGTTAATCATTTACTATATTATTTAAGATTTTAAAATTGTTTTGTGGTATATGGTTTTACTCACACTGATTTGTGTATATGTCATGAAATGTTATCAGTACTCTTTTACACTTTTTAAAGACTGTTCTTATACCATTTTGATATTTTGATTGTTGTGCATGTTAATTTTTTTCGAGATCTTTTTTTGCCATTTTAGTCTAACAATTTAGCTTGCCTAACAATAAAAAATGAGTTCAGGAATACTGTATTTGATTATTTGCATGAGTGTAAAATTCAAATACGCTGGCTGTATTTGTTAGTATTGGTCATTTGTCTAGTTTCATAAATCATGTTTCTTTATATTCCATAGATGGCTTTCTATAGAAATTTATTGTTTCTCGTATTTTTTCACATTCAGTAAATTGATTGAATGATTCGATCGCAGGTATTCAAATTCGTTGTTATCATTAGCTGTTGCGGTTCCTGGTAGGGCATTTTTCGCCATTTGCCTGTTGAGAACTATGAATTCAAACGATAGATTTTGAACAATGGATGCCTTCATATCACCTGATATTCCCCCAGCGCCTTAACATGCGTTACCTCATGGTCGACTCCTTATGGGGCTTAACTCTTTGGTCCGTTCGACTCCCGGTGAACTTTATGGTATTATTCGGTATAGCTATCTGCGTGTGTCATAGAGCGTCATTCCTCCTAGAATATCTTGATTTGCTACCTTTCACCCTTTATGATCCTTCGATGAGTGATAAAATTATATTTAAAATGTTTGGTTAAACACCCATTATTTCCTCACCAAAGGTTGATTGCGCTGGAGAAGGAAAGGCAACGTGTGGCGCCAACGGCGTCTCCGGATACCCTACACTTAAAATCTTTAGAAAAGGAGAATTTGTCGATGATTACAATGATCAAAGAACTAAAGGTAGATACAATAATTGATGGATGTCTAAGGAATTTTAATTTTGATTGAGGTAGATATTTAGTTCTACTCACATAGCTGCATGATATAAATACAACCTACTGATATTTACTTTTACTTGATGTGCTTAGTTAACATATCAAATGGACGATTGGTTGCCTTGCTTTGTGATAAAAATGAAAAAAAAAAATTTTCGATCACAGCGGCTTATTTTGATTTTAGTGTTTTTTCTTCCTGGTGGTGGTGTCAACTGTGTTTATGTATTTGTATTTGTCACTGAATTTCATTTGTCTGTTCTTGTAATTTTCATTTCTGTAGTCTACTATAATATTCAAGATATACGCTATGCATATGGTTCAAAAAGTAACGTTTGGAGGGTTCCCTGCATAAAGGCGTCTACTCAAGGCGCTAACTCAAATTTCTATCAGATCAAATTATCTGTTACATATCAAACGCCAATATAAAGTTAGAGTAGCAATTTAAATATGAGAAAGAAAGACTACCAGAGTTTTATTGCTCAATTGTTAAAATCCATTTTTTTTCTGGAACAATTTGTATCTTAGCATCTTTATGCATGGAGCCTTTGACTAGTTGTTTTAAAGTTGTGTTTGATTATTATTAGTCTTTAATTCTACATTCTATCATTATGCATGTTATTTTGTTGTATATTTCTCTTTTTTGCTGCACTTACAATACTATTTTAATTAATTCCTTCTGTTGATTTTCATTCATTAACATTTTACGTAAAGGTGGTTAATTATTGAAACTTCAGTCACAATAGCAATTCCGTAATATTCTTATCAAATAAGTGTTGAAAGCCGATAAATGCCGATAAGTAATAAATTAACCCGCCTGAAAAATGATCTTCTAAAAACAATGTAAAATTTCAAAAATTAAAACATAAGATTTCTTCGTAAAAAACATAAATTAAAATGCTATAAAAGAAATTATTATACCTATACCTTTATCGATTTATCTTCTAGACGGTATCGTGCGCTACATGAGGAACAAGGCAGGTCCTTCCTCCAAGGAACTCAAGACATTGCAAGAGGCTGAAGACTTCTTCAAGCGACCAGAGCACGCTGTTGTCGGTAAGAAACTTAAGAATTAAAAATCATTAATTGAAAAAATGAAGCATGGACACAGCGAGAATCTCTCAGGTCGTGCCAGTCATTTTTCTGAGTACTAAACGGCGATTGGAGATAAAAAGATTGTAATTTAAATTCGTCCATTTCACGGTATATACTGTAATCTTGAGTAAAATCGCAGCTACGTCAAATATATAAGATATAGTTAAAAGAATATGTGTAGTTTTACTTTAAAGATTATGACCTGTATTCGGGTAAGGCCTGAAACAGTCCAAAAATTGGCCTGACCTCCTTGTATATAGGTCAGATTGAATAATCTAATCGAAATGTGATATGATTTGGAGCGCAGCTTCATGATTGGGCTTGTTATTGAAAAAGGAACGTTTAAATTGAAATTCATTATTAATCTAGGATTCTTTGATAAGAAGAGGGAACGCAAAGAGGCACAGATGTTCCTAAGTGCATTAAAAAAGGGGATTGATAAAGATGAAATAGAAGGTTGACCCAATAGATATATAGAACTTATGTTTTTTGTTTGGTTGATATTTGTTTATACCCAGTTTATGTTTTGTTTTGTAAAGAAAGTTTGAAATCAATAGGGACAAGACAACCCATTCCAATGATATAATTAAGACTATATTTTGAAGAGAATTATCTTATACAGATAAACGTTTATTCCTACCCCCTAAAAGAAAAATATTAAGATAATTTTTCGATACTTATGTACTGCTGAGTTCTGCTGCTCATGGAAATCTATTTAGAAAATAAAATCCAACCTTAATATGGACTACATCATGATCTGATTGCTTTCCCCCGTCTCATACATAAAATAGTATTTATATTAAAATATGGTTGTTTATACTGTGTCCAGGCTTCTTCGAACAAGAAGGAGAGCTACAAAAGGCGTTTTCAAAGGTTGCCGATGCGTTGAGCGAAGATTTCCGATTTGCCCACACATTCTCAAAAGAAATTGCCGAGAAATATGGCTACAAACAGTAAGTTTACAAATTTAGTCCTTTCTCACAATTTCTCTAGATTTGTTGATAAAATGATTATGAACTATTAATATTAATATATTTCGCTCCTAAATTCAAGAGTTTGATTTGAAGTTGATCATCATGGTAGCATTTTTGACGCCCTTGTATGATTGATTAAACCGTTTTTTTTAAAATATTATTTGAATTTCCAGCGAAGTAGTGATGTTCCAGCCCGAGATCCTCAAGAACAAATTCGAAGAACCCCAGCTCACATACGAAGGAGACGCCAAGATCTCCGAGATGAAGAAATGGATCCACGAGAACATGTGAGTGTGGATTAGAATGTTAAATTTAAGATGTTTGTAGTGAGGACATGTACTTGTCCTTAGTCTAATGTTTTAATGATTGTTTGTAATAAGTTAAGTAAATTCAGCCATATTTGCAAGATTGTAAAACTAAGTTTGTATTGATTATTCATTCTATTGAATTAATTATTGCGAAGAAGCGCGCAACAATTTACCTATTCAGATATTTTTTTAGCAATTAGGCCTATATATATGATGAATTTGAATTTATTAATATCTATAAGCATTGGTCAAGAGTGTCATTGTATAAAAAAGGTGCGTAATAAAATAATGTAATGCGTAAAGTATAAACTTGATAAACATGTAATTATATGTTGTTCTATACAATCGTATTGCGGTTTGCCATATTTGTATGCAGCATCATATTTATACGGTTCTATTATAATATTAAGATTATACGGGCAAATGAAAACAAATTGAGCGGTTGATTTTTGCTCGTGCGGGTTGAATTTCAAAATCCGCCGACCCGACGGGTTGGCAGTATTTTTAAAGATACATGTAATTGATTTTTTTACCTAAGTTGTTCTTTAGGTTCGAATTTCGTGGCGATGGTTCTGCTTTCGGATCGGCAGATTTTTTGTTGGATTAGTTATTCTTTGAAATATCCCTTTCAATTGATAAAAGTCTAGTTTAAGGCCAGGCGTTAGATACATTTTCGGGCACGTCTCATGAACTACTCAGCGCATATGCCTGCATAATTAAGCATATTTGCTACTTCTGGGAAAAAAAATGAATATCTCGAAATAACCTGCATCTAAATATGAAAAAAAAAACATCGATAATCGATTGTACGCCCTATATTATGCAGTCATTCGTATTCGCATTAAACGAGGTTTCACTGTACATTCACTGCGCAATCATGAAAACCACTCGCGGCTGCCTGCATATTACAATGCCTCTCATGATAAGAGACCCATCATCGATCTCACATGCAAAGGCGAGAACCTCCTATTGATCTGTCTAGCAGCTCTAGTGCGCTAAAAAGCTTGTGCAGCTAGTGCGAGGAGTGGCTCGTTGTAATAAATAGTGTGGCGTTCGCCATATTGCTTTACGTAGGTTTCTAGTTCACGAGAAAGGATTGCAGGGTTGACTTGAAAATTAAGAATTTTGTGAATTTTAAAGCGAAAAGGAGTGATCATGGATAGAATCACGATGTATTCGAATGATAAAGGTATATAGATATATTTAATGTTTCTTTTGACATGTTAAAGTGACAGTAAACTAGTTTTATGGACATTTGTTCTCTTGAAGGTCAAAATATTTTGCACAGGTCGATTTCCTGAATGGAAATCTCGATAAAAAATGCAAATCAATGCGCATTAAATTGTCAAAGTGATCTCATATTGTAACAGGTTTTAATGTGATCGATTTCGGATGAACATTCACACGTTCACACGTGTCAACATCATTTAAATAAATATGTTTGAAAAGTCCAATATGGCTTCTAGGATTGTTTCAAAATGGCCGAATATCATGTGAAAATACACGGTAACTCATTTGATTGGGCCGCGTGTAACAAAAGGCTGTTACCCTGTGTGGGTCAATATTTTAGGATTGGGTTTCATAAGATCATTGAACATCATTGATTCAAGAAGGTTTAGATTTACTTTTTCAACAGAATTCGCTGCAATTTGATTTACTTTTCACATTTCGTTGCATAAATCCTACCGCCATTGAAATATACATGATGAAGAACATACAATTTTACATGTATTAGAACAAAATGATCATCAGTTTAAAACCTATGCACTTTCTACTAACATTTTCCAGCGAATATCATGACAATATTTCCAGCCTGATATAAAATAAATTCATTTTGTCTGTCGTCTTTAGCTCAGCATGAATTTATAATGGGCAGCCATATTTGATTTTTCTGTTGACTTAGATACAATTTTACACATTTACTTTATCTTCACCATATTAATCATTTTCCCCTATTTATTTAGCCACGGCCTCGCCGGTCACCGAACCACCTCCAACCAGGACCAGTTCTCCAAACCCATCGTGGTCGCCTACTATGAAGTGGATTACGTCAAGAATGTTAAGGGAACCAACTACTGGAGAAACAGGTATGGCTGACATGTCTCGACCACGTGACCTGTTCATATACGCATGCGCACTTCTCCACAAAGGCTGTATATATGTTGAACTCGTAGTTTAGACTTGGCTTTATATGTGTGTTTTCTAACATGGTGTGTGTTGGTTCAGTTATTAGGTTGCGGTTCACCGATCTTTTGCCCTAGTTTTCTGAAGTATTGATCTAAAACAGGCGAGCTCCACTAATGCGACCGGGGATGAATGAATACGGTTTTGCATCACGGCAGATAATTGTGATTTTGTATGGATGATTTAAGGGAATGCTCAAAGAGATTATATGAGATAAAATGAATGATAAAAAAATAAGATATTTTGAAATTGAAAATGAATTTTAAACACAACTAAGGCCTATACTTTTAACAAATATTGATCTTTAAAGATATTATAATTGATATGAAAATGTGCAGCAAGAATTATTGGTACTCAGAAAATGTGAAAAAAAAAATAACTTAAATTTATATACATGTAGGCCAATATGTTCTTTCAAAATCAAAATATACTGGTTTCTTGAGCAGTTTCAGCCTACATTTTATTATCTATCTCAAATATTTGTGAGCGTTCCCTAAAATCAATCAATAATAGTCATCCGGCTTCTTATAAGGCGTCACTAACACTGCTTTCTCTTTTTGATTTCGTTTCAGTTTCTTTTCGTTGTATATATGTATTAATTTCTTAATCGTGCCTTAGATGGCCGAAATGACCAAATTGACAATATTACTTATATGTGGTTTACTGATTCGTCCTGATGGATCAGGTTTGGGCTATGTGGGATTCGCGATAGACAAAACCTGGCGAAATGGGAAGACCATAAACCCCTCGTGGTTGTCTATACCCTTATCAATATGGAACTTTACCCTAAGGGCACTACCTATTCGAGGATTAGGTACATGTATAAGCATATTTCAAGAAAATTATAAAATCAAGGATTTGGAATTTTAAAGGCTTTTTTGTCTTTTATCGCTTACTCATTGATTTTCACTATTTTTCGCCAATGCATACTCAATTGCGGATTTTATTGAACATGTGTGATATCTTCGGGTTTATTCGATAATTTGAACGACATTGATTAGGAAAATAAAATTTCAGCGGCCCAGGCTTAAAATTCAAGAATCAGTTTAAAGTATCGGTGATGGGAATTTAGTTGTTGAATGATAATCTAAACAATCAAAGATTATTTAAGTTTATAATATGATCAAAATATACCCACTTTTGAAACACTTTCTTACAAATTTCTTAGCTGTTTCCTTAACTCGTTTATAACACTATTAATGCCAACTTGTATATATATATACGTAGTTAAATGGAATAATTTGTTGTAGCATATTCATATATTTTTCTTAGTTCTCGTATACATGTAATGTTATTTGGTTAAATTAGAATGTATAGTTTAATTAATTTTATATAAAGCACTCATTTTTAAACAACTTTAACACAAACTATTATTATTAGTGAAAATAGGAAAATGAATACATGAGACAAAAGAATTAAGAGATATATATATATACATAAATTGTCAATTCGAAAACCTCTTTTTCTACAGTAATAAATAGGCAAAAACATGTAATTGTTTATTATTTTTTTGTCACAAAATATTGTGAATGATAATGATTCCATCATTATAAAACATGCAGCAAGGCATCAGTTTCTTCAAATCCCCCTTTTTCGCCCACAGGGTGATGAAGGTCGGCAAGAAGTTGCGCGATGCCGGCAAGAACGTCTACTTTGCCGTGTCCGACAAGGCCGAATTCTCATACGAGATCTCCGAGTACGGTCTGGCACCCGACAGCGACAAGCCCGTTGTGTCCGCTACCAACTCCAAGGGCCAAAAGTTCGCCATGAAGAACGAATTCAGGTATGGGGCGCTAGGGGGTTTCGGTAGTTGCGTGGTTTGCCGTAAAACGTGGTGTATGGATGCGAGCATATAGTGTGTATGGGTTAAATGGCAGGGAAAACTGATCGGGAATGATAATTCTAATTATCAAAGCTAACGGCTGTTTCTGTCTGTTTTTCTGAGCAAAAGGATGGAAGAAGATAAATTATATTACATTTTTGATGTAGAGGCGTAGTGATAAATACAAAACTGTCCGATTTGTTTCTCGCATACATGAAAATAAACACTTTAATTTACCCAAAATCTATCATATTTGCAGCATGGAGAACTTGGAAGAGTTTGTCAACGACTTCTTAGATGGCAAATTGGAACCTTACATGAAATCCGAGGCCGTTCCCAAATCGAATGATGGCCCCGTCAAGGTAAGGCTTTCGTCTTTCAAGATAGATATTTTCGAATTTTAATAGAAAAGCGAGACTTCATACATGTCATGAATATGTAATAGATTATATTTTGTTTAGGTCAAAGATATATTGAAAATTTGTATATACAGTTCTATACGTACAATAAAGAAATGAATTATAACAGTTATAAATGGAGTTTTTGGGTAAAAGCCTATAACAAATATTATTTGACATACCATAAAGAGTCTAAGAAACTTTTTTCATGTTTTTGATTAAAAAAATCTAAACTTGTAGCTTGTTTTAATTAAAGCAAATCCCATTTATTTCATCCATAGGTGGTCGTTGGCAAGAACTTTGACGAGATCGTCAACGACGAGGACAAAGACGTGTTGATCGAGTTCTACGCTCCGTGGTGCGGCCACTGCAAGAGCCTCGCGCCCAAGTACGACGAGCTCGGCGAGAAGGTGAGCTTTGACTCTTTAAAATTTTAAAAGTAATAAACAGGAGTTGGAACCATATTCTGCACCAAGCAGTAAACGTTCATATACAGTTTTTCCCTACTGATTAGCATTGAGTTCAAGGTTAAGAATAAGGTAAATGGTAGAAGAGAATATGGGTACAGGCAGGTCCTGTTTGCATTTAAAGCAATTTTTGTATGATATAAGACGAAAGTAATAATGTAATTTAGCATTCAGACTAGTCACTACACAAGATAGAATTTTTACCCAGATTGTTAAAACAAATTAGAGTTTAAGGATATATTTTGATATGTTATAATAATTGTGCAAGTGAAAAGTAAATATATATGTTTTGCTTTCTTATCCTTTCAGTTGAGTAACGAAGACAGTGTTGTGATCGCCAAAATGGACGCCACTGCCAACGATGTGCCTAAGCAATACTCTGTGTCAGGGTGAGTGTCACACTTGAGTCTTTCAACTTTTGCCTTTATGTATTTTAACGCATAACTTTATGTGTCTTATAAGAATACCCCTAGGCCTTCAACGTTTGTCTTAATGCATTTCGAAAGAAAACTTCTAGGTCTGTAGTTTCATTAAGTGAAATATGTTTTATGTATTTTTAAGTCAAACTCATTATGCTACTTTTAAGACTAAAAATGTTTCGAATTTAAGATGGCTATGAACATTTACTAAAGTTCAGTCAGTAGAGAACATTCATATGTGGATTTCGTGGGACATTGGCATTTACGTCGCTATTCTTTCTTCTGTTTTAGATTCCCAACCATCTATTATGCACCCAAGGGACAAAAGCAGAACCCCAAGAAATACCAGGTGAGTTGTTACTTCACTCTCAGTTTGCACGTTAGCGAGGGTACATGATCAGAATTATGTGACCCTTTTCACGTCATAAAACATTGGAAAATTCAATGAAATTTAAGTATAAGATGTCTTTTGTAATTTGCAATGAATATATAATTGGCCATATTTTATATAATTGTTGATGCTTCTGACATTATATTGGGATGCCTTTGTCGAAAAATCTATTATCAATTTTATGACCGTATTGATTTAATTTTAATTGCTTTTTAATTTGTAGGGCGGCAGAGAGGTCGATGACTTCCTGAAATATTTGGCCAAGGAATCCACCGATGGACTTAAGGGTTATGACAGGAAAGGAAAGAAGAAGAAGTCGGAATTATAAAATGGCTCCGTCCATTGCTCAAAAACATTTCCATTTATCGGCATATATAAGTTCCACCTTCGAAATGTCATTGGTATCAAGTAAACAATTGAAACGAAAGAAGTTGTATGATCGTGTTACAACTACCGTGTAGTTTTACGAGAATAAAAACATGTGATATTGTAAATGATTCAGATGAGATAACTTGTCTTTGTTGTAACAGATATATTTCCTAAATTATATATTGCTTCATCTTTAACGAAATGATGGAAAATAATTATAATGTAAATCTAAGGATGACGTTCAATTGTGATTAGTGCTTTACAATCTCGTCGTGTGCTTGTTTTTCGTTTTCTTAATGAGATTTTGTTTAATAAGTTAACGCGTTGTAGTTTGATATACTTTTAGAATTTCAGTTTTTGAAAAATGTACATCCAGTCAACCTGATTAAGGTATTACTCGTAGAAATGTCGTCATATCCAAGTCCACGAAAAACAATGATATGTAATTTGTAAAATATTTTTAGTTTTGTGCTTCAGGTGTGTGTGATATTTTATTTTTGATACAATATGGTGACCTTAACTATTCAAACGCCCATGTATTTAACCTGGATTTTACCTGATACTTTAGTTACTAAGCATGAAATTTAACTTAAGACCCGGAGTTTCTCTAGATGTTCATGATAGGTCAATCTTACATTTTCTCAACGTTTGAAATTGTTATGTTTGCTCTGCGTTGTCAAAACGTAAATGAAAGGCTTAATGTAACTGTTTGTTGTTTCAAACTGTAATGTTCTTTATATAAATACAGTGTGTAATGTAATATGTATTTTCTTAATGCTCATAGCTTCAGTTATACGAGCGTACATATTCAGGTCGAATGATAGACAGTAATATTTATGTCTTTTGAAAGTATTTAAGTGATGTTTGGAACCAAATAAAACAGAAAGGATCTGAAATAAGGAAATCAAGTTTCACTTTATTTTAGTTTGATCCTGATGTATTGTTCATTAGATTCTAAATTAGAGCCAATGATGGCTTTAAATGTCTAATGATTTCCCTTGATAAATAACCCAATCAACAAATATGCTTAACAGTTCCGTATGTTAAGGCAAAGCAATGCTTGGTTACATTGATATCTATGGATATCTTAAGTTTTCGATCATTTGTCAAACGGGTTTTCAAAAATAAATGTCTTTTCCTAATGACGATATAAATCATTAGATAAACCGGATTAGCATATCCATAGGAAACAGTGAGATTTTTTCATTGTCCGTCCGTCCGTCCTCCTTCAATTTATGTACTTTGTGGAGCTCTTATATATTCATTTGAATGCTCTTCTCTTGCATCTACTCATTACGATGTTTGGAAGATGTGCCACATCTACTTTGTGGAGTTCCTATATATTTCTTTTGAGTTGTCTTATCTTCTATATAGTCATTAAGATGTTTGGAAGATGTGCCACATCATAGGTAAAGTTTTGAGATTATAGATACTTTTAGAGTATGTATAGGCTAACTGATTCCTTTCCAAATCTGCATTAAGCTTTCCTTAAATATCGTCAATGAGCAAAAGCTGATACTGGTGTAGATAGTTAAATGAAAGTGTGATGCAGGTTTAAATGTGTTTCAAGATTGAGTATTTAAAATCTAAAATTGGATCTTCTGTATTTTTTCGGCAATATGCGAGGGTGTCCGTTGTCCGACTCTGTATGTATTCGGTTAGACTTACCATTTACGTGGACTCTTTGTAAAAAAAGTGGGTTAATTAATCATAGATGACATCGTGTGTGATGAACATTTAAAAATCTGTGGTTGTTTGTCAGCAGTATCCTTTCTATTTTCACTCAATGAATGAAATATGAACATCGAAAATTATGTGCAAATGTATCAGAAATGTGTGTAGTGCTTCTTTCAGTGTTTTCGAAATGCTTTGAAATGAAAAAAGAAATGCTTATTCTGAATGTATACTTTGAATATTTCAGTATTTGTTACCATTAAAAACATGGGTTTCGATGAATGATATGTATTATTCTAGAAGGTTTGGTGAAAACGTAAAAAAAAAAATCTCGGAACCATTTAAATCGGTTGCGATTGTTTACTGTGAAAATAATTTGGTTTCTTAATATTAGAAAGTATGTTTATGAATGGATATGGTGCTCTTGTTGCCAGTTGTTAAAACGACATGGCGTCACTGGGTCATTTAAGCTCCCATGATCGGAAGCTCGTAAGATTCATACGGAGTCTGACGTCATGGCGTTTGGATAGCTGTCAATCAGACCGTCCATAAATGACAAATTTGCGAAGTCATGACCACATCATAAAAACTAAATTTTCGCATTAGTGCGAGGATCAGATATCTCTAACATAGAAACCTTAGAGATATAGAATATATAATAAGCATTTAAAAACATGATACGCAATATTTATATGTCATATTGTTATGATGCCTTGCTTTTCCATGGCACATCTCTTCTATCCAAAATTATCAATTTGTCGTTTTGCATTATTTTTAACATTTGCGTTGTGCAAAATATTGATTTTATTTCAAAGTTTGGATCGGGTTGCCTTTAATTCTATATTTATTTTATGTCACAACCTTAATCGTATTAATTTTATTTTGGGGGGAATCCCTATTTAGCCTTTGGTATCAACATTTTGATAAAACAGACAGTAGATAGCAATTGTTAGTATCCTTTATAATGTCGTTAATAGTTCAAATAAATTACTACTATTTATAATTGATTATTAAGAAATATCGGCCAATTCCGGATTCGTGTTGATTGTAACATTATAGTGTTCAATTCAATCCCTTCAGGCCTATATTCTTAACGGTCTTAGGTCGAATGTGGGGGGGGGGGGGGGTATAATTTATAACA
>LQRL01124346.1:504-15820 GCA_001703475.1 Hydroides elegans
CTGTATTTTGTCGTTTAATGGCTTGTTTCATAAACTAATAGTTGCACTGACACTAACCCTTAAGTCAACGACTATGTAAGTCCCTTAAACGAGGGCAACATCAACAAAGACAACGACACCGACAATGACAACAACAATTATGACAACCACGACGAAGACGACAACGGTGACAATGATTATGGGACTGCCTTGCCAATGTTCAGTCAATCTGGTTTGATCCTTTAATGCAATTAACAAGTAAAAAATATTGGATCTGAGTGATGTATACCCTTTATTGTATGAAAAAACACTAACAAAACATTCCTGAAAATAAAACAGTTGTTTTGCCATGTTATTGAGCGATAATAAAATATGATTAATTATATTGGAAATCAGGGTCGATAATGCAATGTTTCGCTTATAAATATTCTCGGATGAGAACATGGTTAATGTGAAATGAGTTTATTGAACATTAATTCTTGGAATATTGCTTAATTATTAGAATTTGATTTCGGAAGTTCGATCTGAAAATTGTCCAGGTGTAATTCACGCAAATATTACATCATAACATTTATTTATAATTTTGTTAAGTTGTTAAAATGATAACAGCTATTTACTTGCGTAGTCTATGATTTTGTCAATGAATTCGTAAATGAAGCTTTACGTCGGATTCGTTGAAAAATGTAATCATGATACATTTCATGAATATCCTCAATAGCTTTTTTTCTAAATTTACTGCCGTTTTCTTTGTTTAAAGCTTTATTGAATCGACATAAAATCAAATGTTTTCAAGTATGAACTTTTGTTTTTTGAAGTCGATAGTCGCGGCGCTATAACAAAGAACAATACAAGTCAGATATCTAAAAATGTTAATGTGTTTAATGAAACTAAGCTTAAGCAACAACCAATAAATTATCACAAACCGCCCTTGTGTGCTCCTACATCATATACTTGACTCGTAACGAACTACACTGGAGCAGTCTTTCACTTTAATAATACCTATTTAGTCATCTACCCTTTATTTGTAATGCAAATCAGTCGGCGATATTATTCATTTCGTAGCAAAGTATTATTCTTAATGTTATATCTAAAAATATGTATTGTATTGTGTACCCTGTTTTGGTGGACCACTTATGTGCCCCAACCAGTATCCTTGGTTTTAATGTACACTATTTATTTTATCAATTAAGAATGAATAAACATATTTTGATGCCTCATGTTTTTGGTAATAATGGAACAGACGATTTTTAAAAAAAATTCCTTGTTTTTATAACATTTATAACCTTTAAAACGAGTATATTATATAACTTCAAATACAGCACATGTACATGGTAATGTATCTAGTATATCAGTGACAAAAATTAGCCCAGCGGTAAATAAATGTTTTAAAACACTGTCTCTAAACGGGTTCACATTGGTTCAACAGCAATTTCTTCATTACATGTGTCAAATTAGAGGTGTTCATTTATTGCGAAGGGCCTCTTTATGTCATTAAGGCCCTCAAGCATGTGGTATAAGTAAGAATCTCTCTTATCTCTATGTGAATGAGCCGCTTTGTTGTTAAATCGGCCTTTTTTGACAATGAATGTCACCTAGTTATAGTTTTGACGGCAATATTTCGAAAACGCCATCATATAAATATAGATGTTTTCTTATATTTTCTTTAAATGCAAGAACAATCATAGTTAGGAAAATAATCGAAATAATGTTTTTATCAAGCGATTTTAACCGAGTTCTAAAGCTTTTAACATGGGGTTAAATGGAAACGGAGTCACATAATGGGCTTAAGAACCTACTGCAGCAGAGCTGGGTTGGGAGGATCCATAAAACTAAAGTGGACGGTTTAGACATGAATGAACAGCCCTGATTAAAACAAACATTTTATTTGATATTCATGATATATTAAAATGAACAAAGAGAACCTTAGCGATGTGTATAAACAATATAATTAGTTAAAATATTAAATAAAGATATTTCTAAGAACATGAACATCAAATGAAACATAGATGATTATTATATCAAAACATGAATCTAAATTATATATATATATTACACTATTGGGCTAGCAACTTATATACAATCAAGTGTTTTATATTACAAAGATAATGTTCCATATGTAATCTTTTGGAATGTTTACACCTAAAAATGTTATTTGTAGTGTAATCGAACTTAAGGTCATTGATTTCTTAGTCTTAGCATGTTTCTTTTATATTATATTGTTTTATTTTTATATAATATTTATTCCCTAGATTCTTCAACATCGCACCATGCGATTATGTTGCTCTGTATGAATACAGTTTCTTTTTATCGATTGAGGCAACATATAGCACACCATTTGTATAAACTGCACTTACGGGTGCAATTACTTCAGGGTCCATATTCACGATGTCCCACTTATGTTCTGCGTCCAAAATTTGCAAACGATTGTTTGCATCATCAGCCACGAGCATCACTCCAGCATCGTCTTCCTGACATACATAAGGTTCTTCCACCAGTTTACGTGACGCCCCGGAAACTCGGATGTCAATGGTGTGAATAACATGTCCTGAGTGATTCATAATGTATAATTTTTGTTCTATATGACTGCATATGGTGATTGTCGTGTCGCTGATGCTGAGTGTGTTGTTTCCAATCTCGACAGGTGATGGCATCGTGGTTTTTGTGTTCCATGAACTGTTGTATGCATATGTTCTTATGGTATGTGAATTGATTTCATATACATATAATGTGCCATTGTGATACATACCGCTGCTGTATTCACCGGTATCAATCTCGCTGATCTGTTTTCCTTTCGAATCGACATGAAACAGACCGTTGCTTGAGACAATGACAACAGTTTTATCACGAACATCCGCGACATCGTTGACGAAACCCCATGCAGCATTTTTCCACTTAGTAATGCGCTTGAGATTCAGCTTAAATATACTTATTCTGTGATACGTACCGACCCAAAGTTTATTATCAATGAAACGGATACATTCAGCATGGTGTTTTAGAGCTACATCATGTCTGCGCTTGTAATGTTTGTTTGCAATTGTGGTTAAGTTTGGTTTCGATTGTACGCTTGGGAGTCCATCTGATGACATTGTACATGTCATTTGATTTTCGCTCTTTCGTGGCTGTAATGTTATTTGAGCAATACCCGACTTCTGTAATATCGCTGCATTTGATGGATTCCAATTTGAATCTTGAACCACCTGTATTGAAATGTTATCACATTTCACCTCGAAATCTGAGTACAAATCAATAATTTGTTTTATATCAGCCAAGATTGCTCGACCATCAACAATAAGTTCGCGCGAGTCATATTTTATCATGTGTTCTAATCTATTCGATTTGGTTTCGAGTCCGTTTAACTCGGATATTAATCCATTGCCACGGCCTTCCAAATCTGAATGCTGGTCACCAATTAATGTTACTATTTCAGCATCTATGGAGTCAAAGACCTGATCCACATCATTATGACACTTTTTGCGAAGTCGTGATGATACTTCTAGGGTTTCCATCTGTGTCATTTCCAACTTACTTATTTTATCCTCAATAACCTTTGCAGCGTGATTATAATGGTGAATTGTTGACTTAATTGTCTTCTTTTCATTCTCATATTGTGATTTTATGTCCCTAATATTTGTGGATATGGGCTCTGTTATGTGATTCCTACACGTGGGAATATTGTTATGCAACCTGTCGCACCCATTGCACATCCACTGTTGGCATACCTTGCACCAATAGTTTGCCCCTTCGCATGAACAGACCTGGCATTAGGGCTCATTATCTGTATGTTTATGGGGATAATACATTGCACAAAATAGCAGTTTGATGCAATATATATTTAAAGGATACGGAAAATTCACACTAACTATAAATTCTAATCCATCTGAATCAGAACTATTAAATTTACCCGTTTGTTGGTTACGTTTAAGCGTATTTTCTTCTTTTAAGGCATCCATTCAATATCTATTCACAATTTACGAAAAGTTCATACTAACTATATATTTAAATCTATCTGAATCAGAACTATTCGATTTATCCCTTTGTTGGTTATGTTTAAACGCATTTTCTTCTTTTAGAGCATCCATTAAATATATATATATATCTAAAATTTACGGAAAGTTCAAACTAACTATAAATCAAAACCTATCTGAATCAGAACTATTCGATTCACCTCTTTGTTGGTAATGTTTAAGCATATTTTCTTCTTTTAGAGCATCCATTCAATATCTATCTAAATTTTATTGACAATTCAAACTAACTTTAAACTAAAATCAATCTGAATCAGAACTATTCAATTTTCCTGTTTGTTGGTTATGTTTAAGCGTATTTTCTTCTTTAAGAGTATCCAAAAATTGCATCAACCTGAAACTATGCCTCACTTTTCTCACATCATGTGTTGTATCACACACAGGGCACTTGATTTGAATCCCTTGCTTGATATTATCTACACAGTATTGACACAACAAATGATCACATGGCAAGGCACGAGGGTCCGTGAATTCTTCCCTACACACAGGACATTTAAGACCTGTAAGGCTGTAAATCCTGTCGCCATGGTTTAAAATGTTAAGCATAAACCTCATAAAAGCACGTGATTATAATTTATCCACACGTGTTGTTAAAGAATGTATCAGTCTACATTTTATGTTCCATCTGTATAGTTCACAACTTTATCGTTGCAGCTAACAACAAATTGTAACTGTTAAGTAGTGTATACGTCATTTGGTTGATTCTTGTATGAACGGGATTAAGGACCACTTTACTTATCTCAAGTTTGTTTCGATTTGGCATTACGCTGATATATTTTTCAATAGCAGATCTGATGATTAATCTCTAGCTCAATTATTTAATAAAGCAAATTGTTCTTAGTTGACACGGCTTTGTCGGCCCTGTGAATACAATATTACCAATGCCTCAAGAGGCATGGTATTCGCTTATCCCATTCACAGCTTAAGTCATGGAGCGTCATATGAGATCTTTGCTTTGAGCAATTCATTATACCAACAAATGCATTATTATGTCGTGCACATAATATAGGATATTTGAGAACCATTTGTTTGCTTTGATTATTTTCCATAAGAGTGTCTGTATTGCTGACAGGTCGAAGATCAATACATAAGATACAATGTAAATTCCGTTTTATCCATGGATACGGCTGTTATGGAGTTTCCATTGATGTCTATATTGTTCATATGAATGTATGACCTAGCATTTTTGAATATGATTATTAAGAATATATAAAACTACTTTGAATTATATGATCTGAATTTATGTATGGTTAACCCTAGCAAATTGTCTCATATAACCAATTCAAGGTTGTATTCAAACGCTTTCTGTTTGAAAAATAATGACAACATTGCCTTGCTTTTACATATACAAAATTGAAATGTGTGTTTGGAATGCATGTATTCATATCGTTATGTTTAAGTTCTCTTATCTGCTACTCAGCGCTATTTTTAAACGCCTTGCTATCGAAAATGAATTCCGATGTGTTTTTATGTGCTTTAAATCTTGATAAAAAATATCCGATAGTAGCATCAATAAAAACAAAAGTGGTTGTTAATTTGGAAACGTGCTGTATTGTAATCGTTCTAGTGTATGAATGTCAGTAATTTTCTAGCTTTATAACATTTTGACGCGTAATGCAGGACAACATAATCCGGTCAATATCATTTTTGATATTGTCCGGCAATGGTGACCTTGATTATTGCCACATTTTAAAAATAATTTTCATGTAATATAAGAAATAAAATTCTCAGTATACATACCAACATGGTTACTGACCCTTGGGATAAGGTAAAGTAACGCCAGTGCCCTTCGGGCTTGGGCATTACTCTTACCTTCCCTCGGGTCATTAACAACATTGTTATGGATCCTTCTGGTTTTGTTTCCAATTAGATTAATAATACATTGCATTCATAATGAAAAAAAAGAATATTATTCAAGCATTTAACAGTTATGTAATAACACGATAATTGAACTAATTGAACTAATCTATTTTAACTTGATAGCAATAGAAATGTACACATTGAAGTATGATAGGTAAATACTATTTGTTTGAATTCAAGCCGGTAATGATAAAAACAGCTCACTGAATGGCAGTTACTTTTGCCTCTTTTGTGGCCATTTAGTTGGTCCTCAGTATGTACTCATAAATTGTATATATATTGCTATTAGCCGGGGAGAGGTTGGAAATTGTTTATAAGACACAATGTATTTAACATAAAATAAGAATGGATTTAAACTAGTTATATCTGCTATAGAAATATCTATTTTTTCTCTGTAGCTTGTACCTTATGAATTTGAAATTACATTAATCTAATCTAATATATATTTTTAATAAATAGCATTTTAAAATGGCCTAAAAATGCACTTTTGAAATAGAATATACAGCATAATGAGGAAACCCCAATAAATATTACTTGCTAGATTGGTGTTAAACTACTTGAAATAATGTTAATTATTTCTTTTGTCATGCACATAAAGTTTTACCATGATCATAATGATGTGAATATGATTATTCACTTGACTTGTTTGTTTTTTTTTCTAATAATGAAATACACCAATATATGTTTTATTTTTAATTTAAAGAAATATTCCAAAAAACAGTTATAATTAACCATGGATATAGATGTAGATATAGTGCGCTGAATTTCCCCATATGTATTTATACTCAAACCTAAATGACCAACAGATCAGTTCCATCAGATAAAAGTTAAACGACTTTACAATTGCATTTAATGAAGTGGGTTCAAAGATGAAGACGACTGGTTTAAAATAAATAAGTGAATATAAGCTGATACATTGGTCCGAGTGCATGCCTATAATGCATTAGATATGTTTTCATATTCACGTCAGATCCTATATTTTTAATGATCAAAACTATGTGTTATGTTAAATTGACTTCAAACATGTATTTTAAATGGTTCAATTTTAATATATATTTATAAGAAAAATCTTATTTAAAGATAGTTATTTAAACAAACTAAACCTTTTTATTAAATCAACTTATCGTTTTCTATGACGCAGTACAGATAAAAAGTAAATTATTTATTAAAAAATCAAAATTTATACACGAATATTAATCAACTAATGTACCGTGAATCGCTAATTTCACAAAGAATGTACTGTTTATATGATAATTTTGTAATGAAAACTTGGGATACCACATACTTTCAAGAAGATATTGCGGGAAAACTTGAAGCAACACCGATATCTGATTTGGTTTTAAATGTTATAGTTGGATTAGGATATAACTTAAGTCATTTTAAAGATAGGCATTCACCCTTATTTGTTTACACAGATATCATTTACCATTTATCATGTCCTCTTAGGATACGTTGCATTATGCTTATTATCAAAAATAACTAAGAGGCCACTAATTAACTGCTGTGACGGATGCATGTGCTTAATTCAAGTCTAATCATGCTGCAAACCAATACAAAATATCCATTTGATGTATAAGAATATAATTTATGTTCAATTCTACATATATCGCACACTTGACATACACTGCCCAAATGGACATTATTGCTGCAGACTCAATATTCAGGATTTTCCATTATTTCTTATTACTTATTGAATCTGGATCCAATTATTGTTTCTCCTACAAGCTACAAGGAGCACCTCATACTATTTTTTTGGCAAAGAGATGAAACATCAAGCTCTTAAGTTGTATTTGACCCAGTTGTGCAACAAGTTTGAAGCATATGTCCTATATGATCCATTATGTATACTTTGTTTTGCTTTCAGTCGCTTTACATGCAAATGATTTACTGCTTACATGGTAAAATATATATATATTTGAAACAGATTTGAATTTTAATGAATACTTTATAGACAGACCTACATACACATATTGTACAGTCAATTGTATTTGGAATCGAAGCAAACCCATACGTAAATATCATGATGGCATGTGATTCTTATGACATAAACAAAATTTGACTACCTCCTGGCTCACGAACTTGATCTCATTTTTACCTTCTATGAAGTTACATTTTCTAATTATAAACGTTGTCTTTGATAATCGGTATACAGTGAAAGTTTATGGCATATTTATCCGTTCTGAGGTACAATGCCGTTGCAATTTTCTCTATACGCCTTATTGTTTGTGTTTCTTTGATTATTTGTACTTATGAGTGCAAAATGACAAGTAATGATTCATTTATGACTTCGTTTGACATTGTCGTGCACAATTGTTACAATTTGACAATATTTCCGTTAAATTATATTTTCCATATATAAAGCATGGTTATCATAACAATATTTCAGGCACACATGTTTAGATCATTTTTGATAAATAATGATACACCGTTTTACAATGAGAACACTTATCTAAACACATATGTTTTGATTTTATATGAATAATGGAACAAAAACAAATGTACAGTGGGAAATATATCTATATCAACAATGTTATACACCGCTTTACTCTCTTTAATTAAGCTGATGTTTAACAACATGGAAGAATAAATGAAACAATTAATAAGAATTATATCAATGAGCTATTTTATAAACATATCATTCAATGTTATGTATTGTTAAAGAAACATTTATTCCAAAAATGTATGTAAAACATCATCATGCATTCATTTTGCTTTATTTGAATACAGTTCCTTGTCGATATGTGAAACTACATATATCACATCATTGACATAAACTGCACTTGCGGGTGGACTTACTTCAGGTTCCATTTTTACAATGCTCCACCTACGTTGTTCATCCAGAATTTGCAAACAATTATTCCCATCATCGGCCTCAAACATAACTATATCTTCGTAATTATGGTTTAGACATTTAGATATGGAGAATAAAGTATTTTATGTATTTCAGCCTGAATGGGTTCTACTTCGTTCTCATATTGTGATTTGATTTCCTCAATCTTTGTAGATATCGGTTCTGTTGTGTGGTCTCTACATGAGTTTATGTTGGGATGTAATCGGTTGCATCCATTGCATATCCACTGTTGGCATTCCTTGCACCAATATTTGGTCCATCAGAAGAGCAGACCTGACAGTAGGGTTCAGCATCTTCTCGTTAAATGTCTGAATAGAGGAAATATTGATTTGAATGTAAGGCGCATTGATGTTTAATATTATAAAAGTGATCAGATCATTTTATATTGTTACCTTGACAGTTTTACCAATAAGATATATTGATAATTATATATGGTATGTTCAGAACGTGCTCAGCCAGAAATTCATATACGTACGTGGTAAAAGTGAAGAAACATTATAAACGCCTGTTGATTTGTTTTGTTTAAGCCTCTTTCTCTTTAAGAGCATCCGGAAATCGCATCAACCTGAAATCACGCCTTTCATTTCCCACATTATGTGTTGTATTGCACACGGGACATTTGATTTGAATCCCTTCCGTAATATGATCTACACAGTCCTGACACAACAAATGGTCATATGGTATATCACGAGGGTCCGTGAATTCTTCCCTATACATAGGACATTCCTTTAAATCCTGTAAAGCTGTAAATCCTGTCCCATGGTTGTTAAAACCTATAAGTATTTATCCACACGTATTGTTGATAATTGCATCGTTCTCTATTCTCAGTTTGTATGTGTTTACAACAAGATGGGTGTAGATAATAACAACCATGCGTAGTGCTCAAGTCATTTGGTTGATCGTTGTATAAATTGGGTGTTCGACCACTTAACCTAACACTCTGTTGTTTTGATAGGGTTTTATGCTAACAGATTATTAGTTTCATAGAGAATATTGGATGATTTTACGCTAAAACTATTTAGTATATCACTGTATGTTTATTTATTCCATGTTAACTTCGATATTGTAAATACAATAGTAATCATGCTTCAAGAAGCACTTTATTTGCTTAATCCGAAACCCCAAAGCTATATTGATATATCGGAAGGATAATACGAGATTATTTATATGAAAAGTGCTTGATAAGAGGAAAGGCATTTCATATGCAAAGTTTATTTATTATATAGGATATGTGAGACATATTTTCTTGTTTCATTTGGTTTTCATTATAGTGCCTGTCGTTGAAAGGCGAAGGATGAAGACTTTAAATACACTGTAACTCCTATTTATCCATGTATTATGTATTAAAGAGTTTCCAATATTTGCAATATAAACCACTCATAATTGAATATAAGCATCATGAACCAATAAACCAACTTTTATGTGTGTTATAGGAATGTCTCGAAGTTTATCACTGGTTAAAAAAAACAAAAAAAATATTATTGAAGAAATGAACGGTAATGTTCAAACGCGACAAACGAAATAAACTAACTCAATCCTATTTCACATGATATTTTGAAATATGAATGTAATATATGTTCAATTGATGACATTGAATATATTCCACCATTGATGTACACTGCCCCAATGGGCATTATTATTGCAGGCTCCATATTTAGGATGCTTCACTTTCTTTTTTCATCTAGACTCTGAATCATTTTAATGTTCCTACAGCCACGAGCCAAACCCCATTATCATGTGTCCTATAGATATGGTGAATTGAACTGCCCTGTCGCATTTGACCCTAATGGGCCGCATATCAAAAACAATTGTCCCAGATAATCCAAATGTTTGGTTTCTACCCCATATGGTGATTGTCGTATCACGAATGCTAAGGATATTCATTCCAGGTGGAACTGGTGATTCATTTGTGTTTTATTTATGCCATGACCAATTGTTAATACTAGGAGTTGGATGCACTTATTTTACTATGCTATGTGGGTGTAATGCATATTTTATGATTAATGAATTTAGGCATAAATATTTTACTATAACAACAACCGGACAGCAGTATATTGCAATGGTACACACAGCAATGACTCGTATTGAGAAGATTATGTTGGTGTAAAAGCTATCTATGAAATCAAAATAATATTTCAATACTGACAATTTGGACCTGGCCAAACCGTAAGCTTGTCGAACTCTTTACCGCACATAAACGTTAGTTGCGTGTTCAAAAGCTTTTCCGTATTTGTAGTTTCCCGTAAGGAATAAACAACAAGCACAGCGTGCGGGGGAGAATATCTAAATAAATACTTGAGACAATCATAATTTTTCCAGATAAATGCAAGCGATACCTGTCGATCATTAGATTTCTGACAATAAAGATGGGTTCAAAATGTAATATGCACATTTTATTTATCTGCAAACAAACACAAAACATTAATGATTTGGTAATCAGTTCACAAAAACAGTTCTGGCTTTTAAACGTTTGTGCACAAATAGTAAATATGTGTTGATTTAATCCAATCAATAAATCAGCTGATGTACTTATACAATGATCATGTATATTGAATTTTAAACTCAAGCAACGTCAAAAGAAATCAATCAGTCAATATAAACACAATACTATATACATTATAAAAATCATTTTTAAAGCCATATTTCAAACATTCTTCTAACGACTCTATCACTCAAACTTATTTAGAATGTAGACTCACATCAAGTGCTTGTAATATCATCGTAAGCTGTTGTATATTCAAATTTCAATTGTCGAACACTTTCAATAATGAACAGCTTATATGATAAAACATCAAACATGTTTTACCTCAAGGTTGTAGGACATCTGGAAATATTAATGTAGTGTAATGAAAATAATAATGTAGCGTAAATTTAACCGCTACAATCAGCTACACAGTTTTATAGCACTTGCGACTTTTGATAACGATGAAAGTCTGGTCACGGTAAATTTTACAGTTCCTCCCCCGAACGCTATCTCTATTGACCATATATTCTCTGCTTATTGTCACATTGCTGTATAAGAATATAGTTTCTTTTCGCGATCCGATATTACATATATCACACCATTGACATAAACTGCACTTACGGGTCTATTTACTGCAGGTATCATATCCACTTTTCTGCATCTTCGTCTGTCATCAAGAACTAGCAAACGATCATTTCCGTTATCGACGAATAGCATTGCTCCTTCTTCGTCTTCCTGACAAAGATATCGGTTATTCATTCTACCTGCCACCCGTTCGCCGCGTAGATCATAGGTATGAAGCGTCTGGCCAGTTTGATTCATAATGCATAATTTGCCTGTGTTTCTACATAGAGTGATTGTCGTGTCGCTGATGCTGAGTGTGTTAAACCCTTTCTCGATAGGTGATGGTATCGTGGCTTGTTTCTTCCATGTGAGGCCGTATAGGTTATTACGCTATTCGAATCATATTCGTAAACGTATAATGTACCGTAATGATATACGCCACTCCTATAATCACCGGAATCAATATCAGTGAACTCTTTTCTATTTGTAACTATATGAAACAAGCCATCGGAACAGACAAGGACGACGGATTTGTCATGAAGACCAGCGACATCGTAAACGTCGCCCCATGCATCCTGTCGCCACTTAAGTATTGATTTTAGATTCGAATCAAATTTCCACACCATGCTTTCCATACCGACCCACAGTTGATGATCAATGTAGCGGACAACAAGTGGTTCGTTTGGTAGATCTACCTCTTTCGTGCGCATATGTTGATTGTTTGCAATCGAGCTCAATTTAGGTTTTGATGGTGATTTTGATTGTGCACCTATTGGCATTGAACATGCTTTTCCATATGCAATGGCGCCCATTTGTGATTTTGAGTTTAGTTGAGTACTACCCGAAATCTCTAAGAGCGCTGCACTGGATGGTTCCCATGCCGAACCCTGTACAACCTCAATAATGATGTTATCACACTCTAATTTGAAATCGGAGTATGAATTTTTAATTTCTCTTGCTTGATCTAAGATGCTTGGACCAATAACGGCGAGTTTGCGTGAGTTTTCATTCATCATTTGTTCTAAAAGATCAAATTTAGTTTCGATTTTATTCATTTCAGATAAAATACGTTTACGGCTTCCTTTTAATTTGGATATTTGATGTTGAATAAATGTCATAATTTCATCGTCTATTGTATCGAAATACGTGTTGATATCGTCAATACACTTGCTACGAATGTCATTCGATTCTGCTAAAGCTTCTATCTGTGTCATTTCAAATTCATCTATCTTGACTTCAATATTTTGTGCAGCTGTTTCGTAACTGTGCAGTTTAGCCTTAATCTTCTTTGCCAGACTTTGGTATTTCGATTTGAATTCTTGGATTTTTGAGGATAAAGGTTCCGTGGTATGATTCTTGCATGCAGGTATATTTAGATGCAAACGATTACATCCACTACACAGCCATTTTCTGCAGTCCTTGCACCAGTAGTGTGCATCCTCTAATGAACATACCTGACAGTAAGGATCAACACCTGTAATGAAATATTTAAATAGTTGAGTGTGCTCATTGCATCCCAAAATGAAGCATACAGTAGCTGTTTTTGATAGCGGGTCAATGAGAAATCTTACATTACAGTGATTTTTTTTTCAAGAACAGCTAGTGGCTCGAAGGAAGAGACCAAAATTGTCAAAGCCAGTTGGGTATCGACAGTTATTCAGCCTATTCTGAGGCTCAATCACCATTTTCTAAATAAACCTTAGAATATATTTACCATTTATCGTTGTTTTCATTTTTTTCATTTATGCAATTCGTAAAATGTGAATAAAGGTAAAGTAATGAAAATATATATATAATCAACAGACTACAAAATAAAATAATTTAATAAAAAAACAAAACGTTCGAAGTTACGATTCAAACTTTAAGCATAAATCTTATATTATTTGTTATTTGAATATGAACTTTAATATAAAGTATTTTGTATAATATCAACTTTAAAATAGTGTTTTACCGTAAAAGCGGTATATTTATATTTATTTAGTCTATTTATGTTAAACCCGCTGTAATCTGAAGCTGCTGCACACTAAAGGACAATGCCTCTATTAGCTTTCTTTTAGCCAGCACTATATCCTGGCAGTAAAACACAAATAAATGTTATAACTGTACTCTGATATACCAAGAGCGATTTAACAATATGTAAAGGATGCACGCGTATTGACTTCAAATAGGGTTTATCTTGGTAATTCGTATTCAAATAAATAAACCCCTTGCTGCAATTCTATTACTGGAACACTCAGCATAACTCTCAATTTATTCTTACTCTAAATTCACCCTTTTATTTTATGTTGCTGTAACAAAAGCCTCAAGTTTTAGCAGCCCCATTTTCAGGCACGGACGGATTAACGATACATTTTTCAAAATAGGTTCATTCATAAGTCATACCAAATGGGTAATAAAACATATTAAACATATATTTACAAATATAATCTTTGAAAATGATACCGTGGAACCAATATCAATTGAATTTTTTGTACATAAAAAAGTAATAGCACAGAGAGGTCATCGGCAAGATATTAACTATTTCGAAACTATAACGGTTCTGGCGTAATTACTCATGCCCTTAAAAACCGAAACCCACTAAACAAGTAGCTCAAAAGTGGATATCTTAGCACATTGACTACGACCAGTATTTGATTAAATTGTGAATATATACAAGAAGCATAAAGCTAATTGTTTCTTAGTTTTGCTAGTTTTGTTTTATAATCAGCATACTAATCTTCTCAATCTCAAATAATATATAATTTCAGACGTGTCTGCATCATTAAACATTCCTTATTTTGGCATAGATTGCCTCAAAGAAGACGCAAGTTAAAATAAATAAATTGTACTACAATATAAATACCTTTTGGTCGGTTCTGTTTAAGTCTTTTCTCTTCCTTTAGTGCATCCAAAAATTGCATCAACCTGAAATCTCGCCTTATTTTGCTCACTTCATGTGAAGCATTACATACGGGGCATTTAATATAAATTCCTCTCTTGATATGGTCTATACAGTATTGACACAGCAAATGATCACATGGCAATGCGCGAGGATCTGTGAATTCTTCCTTGCACACGGGACATTCTTTCAAATCTTGTAAAGCAGTGTATCCTGTCGCCATGTTCTTAAACGTTTGTCGGGAATCTTTTAAAACACATACATACTTAAACTACTTGAACAATGCAATTTCTGTGACTATTCAATTTATATGTTTATATTCATTTACACCAACGAAACACACTCCACACTTCAAGAAGTTAATAACCTACTCGACCGGTGCACGCATTAAAGCCTTAAATTTACCAGCATTAGTTAAAACACTTAATATAAAATGATTTTGTAGAGCGTATTTGCATATCAAGTGCAATTTATCATCATGTTAAATTTTATTGCTCATAAAATAGACGAATTCAGCTTACATGGTTTTAAATATGCATAATAAAGCTTTATAAATAAACCATAGGTAGCATTAAAACCCTATTTTTTATGATGCAAGTTTGCATATCAAGTGCATCTAATCATCATATTAAATGATGTTGGTCATATACTTCTTGTGTATAATCAGCACACTTACCTTAAATATATAATCACAAATA
>LQRL01124346.1:16007-58397 GCA_001703475.1 Hydroides elegans
AAAGACGCAAGTTGAAATAAATAAATTGTACTACAATATAAATAACTTTAGGTCGGTTCTGTTTAAGCCTCTTCTCTTCTTTTAGTGCATCCGAAAAATTGCATCAATCTGAAATCTCGCCTTACTTTGCTCACTTCATGTGAAGCATTACATACGGGGCATTTAATATAAATTCCTCTCTTGATATGGTCTATACAGTATTGACAGAGCAAATGATCACATGGCAATGCGCGAGGATCTGTGAATTCTTCCTTGCACACGGGACATTCTTTTAAATATTTTAAAGCAGTGTATCCTGTCGCCATGTTCTTAAACGTTTGTCGGGAATTTAAAACTTATACACACCTAAACAGCTTGAACAATGCGATTTTTGTGACTATTTTATTAGCCTACGTGATCGGCGGACATATTAAAGCCTGAGACGCGGTTGTTAAACACTTAACATAAAATGATTTTATAGAGCAAATTAGCATATGAAAGGCATTTTATCATCATGTTAAATTTTATTGCTCATGAGCAATAAATATGCATGAAAACCTGACACATAAATAGGTTGCTATAAAACCATATAATTTAAGAAACATATTTGCATAACAAGTATATCTTATCATATTTTAAATGTTGTTGCTCATATACTTCTTTTGTACGTATTTTATTATATGTGTATCGACCATTATTGAAGCCCATCCAGATAATCGCATATGATATGTTTTAAATGGTTGTAGGCCACATATAGCTAGTTGCATTGGATGTATAATATGAATGCTAACATCATCAATAGTTCAATCCTGTTTTGACATAGACTTATATAGGCATGCTTAGAGATATGTTTTAAGATTCCATATGAACCTATACAAGGCACGCTTAATGAATTTTATGTGCATTTTTACGCAGTTTTGTGAAATTCATATTATAACTAATGTGTTTGACGACATCAAAAATCCATCTGCTTGCGCTTAACGATGCAACGCAGCTCAATATTTAAGCGATTAAAATAGCTATTTTATAATGATGGTTAAAAATGCTCATCTTTTCTAAGAGGTTATTAATTTATAGCTACCACTATTCTAGCTTTGAGGTGATGTGTTTGAATAAGACATTTTTTACAAAAACCTTACGGTTCTAAAGGGTTTCATATTCAAAGCGGGTTTCGATCGTAATGAATTTCTCATTAGAATATTAGTAGAATAGTTTTGTGCACTTATTATCTATGTGAAGGTTACGCTAACGTTGGGAAACATGAGATGCATTTACTTTTTACATAAAATGGTTGACCTTTTTTGCAATTCATCCGGGACATTGATATCCAAAGATGCATTCTCAATCGGTGTTATCCGTCAAAGCTAGGAACCGCGTTTATGAAAGAATATTTGATTGTTTGTCAGCATGTTCATATTGTTGTGACAGGAACATATTATTACAAATATTGTACACTAAATAGTCATTTTCAATCGGTGTTAGGCTTCAAAGTTAGTAACTGCGTTTATAAAATAATTTTCGATTGTTTGTCAGGATGTTCATAGTGTTATGAGAGGAACATATTATGACAAATAGACGTGTTCTGCTTAATCATAGATTAATATAATATATAACAAATAGTGTAATTGTTCTAATGAAAATCTTAATATGATATATATTTAGATTTACCATATCTCTGTTGATAGACTTTGTTCACGATTTTTGGATTAACACTCCATTTTTAAGAGAGAAGTTTTTAGTCGTGTGAATCCTGGCTAGTGTCCTCTCGCTTGATTCACGCACAAGTCAAGTTGAATCATCAGGTTATGCAAGTGGGCACTGCATACAATATATCCTGGTACTCCATTCCCGGGAGTTTATGCGCACAATCGAATACTTGGTTGTAAAAAGTATCCTTAAACGGAGTGTGTGCAACAATTTATTTATAGGTGAACGAGTGTACAAATGCATGAAATGCAAATGAAAGGAAATAGTATATTGTGACCGCTTAGTGCTTTGATTCGATAAAGGTGTATTTAAATGTTCGCTATTAATTACCCACCATTAATAGCAGATTTTCAATATAAAAAAAGAGAGTTGCGTAGATTTGATATTTCACAGTAAATTATAACTCTTTCCTTCTCAAATAATATGATAATTTGAACATTAAATCAAACTCAAATGTATATGGAGCGTTTCTTTTTTGCTTTGTAAAATGTTTGCCATCATTCAACTTATTTCGAATATAACAATTCTAAACCCTATAGACAAGTCGTTTATATAGAATTTATATGCAAATGAGATAACCAATTCAAAAAATATATTTATCAATATACGTTCATAATTTACAAATACAACAAATATGTATTTTTTGCAAAAACAGGTTTTACCATGGCCCTAAGTGCTGAAGGCCGAGTACAGCCATGTTTTTCACTCCTTAGTTTTCCGAAAACAGAAATATAGATATCATTAAATGAAGTCTTTTTCCAGATTTAAAAGGAAAATGTATCACATATGCATGCTTTTAATAAAACTAGATATTTGCTAAGATGATTAAATGAACCCTTAAGTGTTCACGAATTTAGGACGATTCCTCGAACACTTGATGTTTGCCCCTCGTTAAGAATCCAGTAGTTTATAACAGGCACATAGGATAGTATAAAAACAAAACTTATTATCGAGCTATATTTTTTTGATAACGCACTAAATACTATTTATTTTAAATTATGATATAGCAATAGCAATAAATGCTAGCAACGTATTAATAACCTATAATTGTTCAATATTAATACTCTGTCACCATGTATTCTCCGAGTTATTTTATGTTGCTCTATATGAAAACAATTTCTGGTCATATCCTGATGCAACATATAATACACCATTGACATAAACTGCACCTCTTGGTCCCTTCACTTCAGGCACCATATTCACGATGCTCCAGTCACGCTCTTCATTCAACATTTGCAACCGATCATTTCCGTGATCGGCCACAAGCATCGCTCCATCGTCAACTTCCTGGCATAGATATGGATTCTTCAGCTCACCTGCCGCCAATGATCCGTGAGTGCCATATGTATGAAACACCTGACCATCATGATTCATAATGAACAGCTTGCAATCGTAGTAGCTACAAATGGTGATCGTGTTGTCGTTGATGCTAATTGTGTTGTGCCCTGTTCTGACGGGTGATGGCATCGTAGTTAGTTTCTTCCAAGAGCGGTTGTATGCATATGTTATTATGCTATTCGAATTACGTTCATAAACGTACAATTTTCCATCATGATAAGCTCCACTTTTATAATTACCGGAATCAATCTTTGTGATCACTTTACCATTCGAATCTACATGAAACATACCATTGAAACGAACAAGAAGGAAACTGCTGTCAGGGAGGCCAACGACATCGTTAACATAATTCCAGGCAACATTGATCCACGTTGTTATGCGTTTTAGATTCAAATCAATTGTGTCCACCCTGCTTTCCGCACCAACCCACAGTTTATTATCTAAGAAGCGGACAGACCATGGACTCTTTTTCAGCTCTACCTCATTTGTACGCTTGAATTGAGTATTTGCGATTGCGCTCAATTTAGGTTTAGAGGGTGATGTCAGTCGCGTATCTAATGCATTTGTACTTGTCATTTTATTTGGAATGTTGCTCATTCGTGATTGTGATGTGATTTGAGTATCATCCGACATCTTCAATAAAGCTGCACTTGATGGTTTCCATGCAGGACCTTGTGCAAGCTGTATTGTTATGTGATCACATTTGAGTTCGAAATCAGAGTATGAGACATTTATCTTTTTTGCTTCATCTAAGATGGCTTTACCATCAACAACTAATTTACGTGAGTCCTCCTTGATCATTTTTTTCTAATTGATTCCGTTTGGTTTTGAGTTCGTTTAGCTCTGATGTTAAACTATCGCGACCGCCTTCCAACTTTGTTATATTGTCTCCGATAAATGTCAATATTTTAGTATCGATGGAGTCAAAGAACTGGTCAATATCATCATGGCACTTTTTGCGAAGTCCTGATGATGCTTCTAGGGATTCGAGTTGTGTCATTTGTAACTCACTTATCTTTTCTTCAATATGTTCTGCAGCCGAAGTATAATTCTTGATTTAAGCCTGAATGGCTTTTGTTTCATTTGTATATTGTGATTTGATTTCATTAATCTTTTCAGATATCGGCTCTATTTTGTGATTTCTACAAGCGGGTATATTGGGATGCACTCGGTTGCACCCCTTGCACATCCACTGTTGACATTCCTTGCACCAATAATTTGCTTCGTCTGATGAACAGACCTGGCAGTAGGGTTCAGCATCTTTGCAATTAAGATAAAAAAGGTTTACAATGCAAAGCAAAGCAACAGAAAATCAACAGCAAATAATGTGTAACGGGGTTACAGAGCCAAAACAAATATTGGGTTCAAAAATAAATCGCGTCAAGTAATGTATTATAATATAACTATTCTCCTTGCCTTAATATATAAAGCCGAAAGTAAACCCGAGTATTAAAAGAGGACTAAAATTGTATGTTTACTCGCTACAAAGTAAGATTATGATTTAGCCATTTTCTGTGTTTTCCGATTTCTATATATGCTAAGTAAATAAGCCACACATCTGATGATTATAAAGTAGTATGATTCACTTATGATAGTATGATAACATCAAATATCATTTCGCTGAATCGAATATTGAAACTAATATATATGTTGTGAAAACGATCAATATAATTATAGTGTATAATTGGAGTACAAATACAAAAATCATAATGTCTAACTGAAGTACACATTGCCTATAAATTCGCGTCTCAATGTGTTAAAATGTATAAAATCCATCACAGTTAATATTTCTCAATCTGAATTACCTGCTTGTTTGTTCTGTTTGAGTTTGTTCTCTTCTTTTAGTGCATCAAGAAATTGCATCAACCTGAAGTCACGCCTCACTTTTCTTGCGTCGTGGGAAATATTGCATACTGGACATTTAATTTGAATACCTTTTCTGATATGATCTACACAGTCCTGACACAACAAATGGTCACATGGCAAAGCGCGCGGGTCAGTAAATTCCTCCCGACACACGGGACATTCTTTAAGATCCTGTAAGGCCGTGAAACCTGTTGCCATGATCCTAAATATTCATTTGAATCAGCAACCAAATCGCTGTTTATTTATTTATCCGTTATCATAAATATTTCGTTGTATATTTATATATTTTTTTATTTTCATTTATTAAAATATATATATTTTTTGCCTAAACAAACAACACAGTAATGTGCTATTTGATTTGTAGGTTTAAAACATGTATATAAATATCGTTCTATCTAAATAAAAACAGGTATACAGCCACTTGACTTTGGGCGTATCTGATCTAGCGTACTAGTTTAACAGGTAAGGTCATTTTATCATATCGATGCAGTTAATTGAATGTGATATAAGAAAGTGACTCTTGCGCATCAAGTGCTTATAATGAATCCATTTGTATTATTTCATACTACTACTATTTTAATAATTTGTGAAAAGTTAGCAATCATTAAGTTATTAAGGACAATTCTTTTCTCGTTTTAGATTTCAACTTAATGTCAAACCACATATGATTATGTCGAATTACTAAAAATAATGATTTGATTTTGTCAATCATTTTTTAAAGACAAGTGCATAGTAATAAAAAACTACAAACTATAAGAAAAAATATATTATCGATAAAACTAGATGTTATACAATTCGCGTAAATACAACTAAAATAAGTAAACATCACTAATCGATATTCAAAATTGTACAGAGAGACCCGTTTGTATTCAGAATTTCATTCCATATATAATAGAGCTATTATCTAAACAATAATCATCTCGAGAAAACAAAACCCCCAAAAAACTATTTCCTAATTACTATATCATGAGCCTTTATATCCAAGGCTGTTAACTAACAGTGCCAGTTTTATAATATATTTAATATTAGCGTTTAAAATTAACTTACACTTATTCATGCGGACTCAAATGCATCCACATTATTATATAACAGTCAAATTTTGGTATAGACATGCATATACAATCTATGATCTAAAACAATGATATTTAATTATCCATGTCGAATACAACCATTTAATAATCTAACGTCATTATCTCAGTGTATTCTTAGTCATGCGGCTTCAATAGAATATAACTGTATGTCACCTTATGAATCTATATATCACACCATCAAGATATACTGCACATGCGGATGTTTCTACAGCAGGTTGTGGTTGTATCAGCATCCTATTAACAATGATCGCTCCGTTTCTCCACTTGGAAAATCGGAAACGATCATTTTCAAAACAGGACACATGTAAAGCCTTTCATCGTTTTAATGAAATAGAAATCAAAGATAAAGCTTATTAGTTGCCTGTCATTCTAGTATTTATAGTTTTGAAGAAGCACTTGATCTGCTTGATTCTGAATGCATAATTTGTGTTAATGGTCACTGCATATTATCACCATGTTTTCACTGATACTAAACGGGTTCATTCCTTGTCAAATGGGTGATATTAACGCTATTTGAATCACCTCGGTAGACGAATAGCTTCCCGTTATGATATTGGGATATTGACCACAAGTATAATTTTCGGAATGAATCTTTTTGATCACTTGTTCTCTTGAAACTACATAAAGAGAGCTTTTCTACATACAAAGATCATACTTTAATCAGGACAACTGCCTCATTTTTCTAATTTGTTATGTATTTTAATTTCAAACAGCTCATACAGCTCAAGTTGCGTCAATAAGACCCGTCGCAGCAATACGCGTGCATTGTCTGTTTGCAATTGCGAGCCTAATAGGGTATTCGGCATTCCATTTGATTTGGTACTGCTCTTTTTGCTGTTTTGATTCAAGTTAAGGTCCACTCGACCTAACTAAAAGTGCTGCAATTGATCGTGTAGATTTAGAATATTGTAACATCTGAATTCAAATTTAATCACGTTTTGATTCAAAATTTGAGAACGAATCACTAGTGTGATATGATTTATCCAAGACAGCTTAACAATCAACACCGGGTTTTCATGAGTCATCATTGATATTTTTTTAATTAATTCAGTTTGGATAACGTTTAGCTAAGATAAATTACCAAAACGGCAGTCTTCTTACTCTGTTATTGTCTTTATTTTTATCGCTTCTTCAATATTTTTTAAGCTGAAGTATATTCTGTATGTTTGTCTAAAATGTTTGTCTGAATGTTTGCCTTTTCGTTGCTTTTATATTGTGATATGCTTTCTTATTTTCATATTGTTGTATATAGGCTCTGTTTTGTAACGTCTACATGCTAATATATTTGGATGCATTTGGTTGCATCCATTAGATATCCACTATTGACAATGATTTGCTCCCTCCATCTAAACTTAAGCATTGCTTTCTATCTGTTAATATAAGGGATATACATCTATACAAGGGATATACATCTTACATAGTTTTATCGGAATATTTATCTGTGAATAGGTCATCATGTGACTTTCTTATTTATTCACTCATAAAATGTATTTATCGATATAATGTTGGTATACCATTAGACAATTTGAAATAATGTATTTTAGAATAAAGAATGATCTAGTGATTTGTTACGTGAACCGTTCATTAGCTCTAAGAATAATTTCAATTTTTCAGCATGTGTCATAAATAAGGTTCTTCCACCAATTTGCGTGCCGCCCCGAAAACTCTGGTGTCAATGGTGTGAATAACATGTCCTGAGTGATTCGTAATGTATTATTTGTGTTTTCTATGACTGCATATAGTGATCGTGATGTCGCTGATACTGAGTATGTTGTTTCCAATCTCGGCAGGTGATGTCATCCTGGTTTTTGTGTTCCATGAGCTGTTGAATGCATATGTTCTTATGGTATTTGCATCAATTGAATGGTTTCGATTGTACATTTCGGAGTGCATCTGATGACATTGAACATGTCATTTGATTTTTGCTCTTTCGTGGCTGTAACTTTATTTACGCATTATTCGACTTCATTAATAGCGCTGCATTTAATAGATTCTAATTTATCTCATTTCACCTCGAAATCTGAGTACAAATCATTAATTTGTTTTATATCAGCCAGGATTGCTTGACCATGAACAATTTGTTCGCGCGAGTCCTCTTTTATCATGCGTTTTAATCGATTCCAATTTGATTCGAGTCCGTTTTACTGGGAAACTAATCCGTTGCGAAAACCATCCAACTCTACTGTTTGGTCTCACACGGGACATTCTTTTATATCATATAAGGCTGTATATCCTGTCGCCATGCTTTAAAGTGTTTAGCGTAAACCTCATACAAATACCTGATTATAATATATCAACACGTGTCGTTCATCAATTTATAAGTCTACATTTTTTGTTCCATGTGTATACTTTCACAACTTTTTGTTGTAGCTGACATGAAATTTTACTGTTAATTAGTGTGTACGTCATTTGGTTTATTGTTGTATAAATTAGATTTAGGACCACTTTATTTATGACTCGAGATTGTTTGGATTTTGCATTACGCTGATATATATTTTTTAATAGCAGATCTGATGATTAATCTTTAGCTCAACTAGTTGATAAAGCAATTTGTACTAAGCTGACACGCTGCTTTGTCGGCCCTGTGAAAACAATATAACCAATGCCTCAAGAGGCACGGTATTCGCTTATCCCATTTACAGCTTAAGTCATGGGGCGTCATATGGGACCTGTGCTTTGAGCAGTTCATTATACCAACAAATGCATTAATATACCGTGCACATAATATAGGATATTTCAGAACTATTTGTTTTCTTCGATTATTTTCCATAAGAGTGTCTGTATTGTTGACAGATCGAGGATCTATACATACGATACAGTGTTAATCATCTTTATTCATGGACAAGGCTGTTGTGGAGTTATACATCCTGGCACAATGATTAGATATGTTTTGACAGAAATCTCATACAACAACATGACTATCCGCACGTATTGTTGATGCATTCAGTTTTGTGCATTTATGTGTTCTAGTTGTATACAGCTGTACCTTAATTGAGATGACGAAAAAACTGCAAACTGCATTACGCAGACAGAGTATTGTTTTTCTTTTCTATAGGTGATTATATAATCAATATCTTACTCAACCATTTAATAAAGCAAAACGTTCTTAGTTGACCCGGCTTTGTCAGCACATTCAATAAAACGTTACAAATGCTTCAAGCGGTAGAGTATTTGCTTGATCGATTCACACAAAGCTAAACTTATGTAGACTCAAAACAGCTATTAGCTTGTAATAGTTCATTAAAGCAACAGATACATTGTACATGCCGTGCACATTATAAAAGATATTTGATAACTATTTTCTGAATTCAATTATTTTTTAAAGAGTGTATGAGAAGTTGAAAGGTCAAGGAACAAGACTTAAGATACACTTTGAATCCTTTTTTTATTAATGGATAAGGTTGTTGCAGAGTTCCCATTTTGTTCTGTTGGTAAAAAAAAAACCTTTGCTATTTATTTACATATGAAACAATTTTGAAATGTGGGTTCGGAATGCATGCATTTATATTGTTATGGTTATAATTAGATATCTTATCTGCTACTCAAATCTATTTTTGAACACCTTGCTGTCACAAATGAATTCCGATGTAGATTCATTTGCATTACATCTTGATAAACATTATCTAATATTACCATCAATAAAAACGATAGCGGTTGTTAATTTGGACACGTGCTGTATCGTAATCGTTCTAATGTATGAATGTAAGTAATCATCTATATTTATACCATGTTTGACGCGCATTACAGGACACTATAATAGGTCAATATCATTGTTGATATTGCCCGGCAATGGCGACCTTAAATATTTCACAATTCCTAAAATAATTTTCTCGTAATTAAAAGAATAAAATACTCAGTATCCATACCAACATGGTTATTGACTCTAGGGATAAGGAAAAGCCCGCACTCTTCGGTATTAGGTCATTACCTACATTGATATGGGCCCTAGGAGTTTGTTCCTATTATATTCATAATACACTGCATTCGTAATGAATAAAAATAATATTATTCAAGCATTTAACTGTAATGTAATAACACGATAATTGAATTAATCTAATTTAACTTGATAGTAATTGAAATGTAATAATTTCAGTATGATTTGCAAGTGCTATTGTTTTGCATTCAAGCCGTTAATAATAAAAGCAGCTCACTGATTAATGTGTATAATTCAAGTCTTATCATTCTGCAAACCTATACACAATACTTATTCAATTTATATGAATCTAATTTATGTTCAATCGATGATCCCACAAATATCGCACAATTGACATACACTGCTCCGATGGGCATTATTACTGCAGACTCAATATAAAGGATGTTCCTATTTTTCTTATCACATTTAATCTAGATCCAAATATGGTTTATTCTTCAAGCCACAAGTAGTATTCAATAATCATTTTTCTGGCAATGATATGAAGCTTCAAGTTCTCCAGTCGTATTTGACCCCGTTGTGCAACATGTATGAAGCATATGCCCTATATGATCAATTATGCATACTTTAGTTTGTATTCAGTCGTTTTATATGAAAGGAATTTACAGATCACAGAGGAGTAGCATTTTATACAGATGATGAATTACTTTTAAGCATACCTTAAATTTGGCGGCAAATGGTAATAAACCGAATAGAGTCAGACACAGATATTTTACAGTCAATTATATGAAGAATCTAAGTGAACCCATAGGTAAATATCATGATGTCATGTGATTTGCATGACATAAACAACATTTGACTACCTGCTGGTTCACGAACTTGACCTCATTTTTACCTCCTATAAAGGTACATTTTGATTGTTGTCTTTAATAATCCGTATACGGTGAAAGCTAATGGCATAGTTGTACGCTGTGAGGTAAAATGACGTAAAGATATTTTCAAAATCGTCATATATGTGTGTTGTTTTGAAAATATGTCCTTTAAATTGCATTTTCTAAATATAAAGCATTGTTATCATTGCAATTTCAAGTACACATGTTTATATCCTTTTTTATAAACAATGATACACAGTTTCACAATGAAAACATTTTTTCAACACATATGTGTTTATTCTATATGAATCATCAAGCATCAAAACTGTACAGCGGGCAAATAGATTTATATCATCAATATGATACAGTGGCCAGCTTTCTTTTATTAACGCTATGTTTAGCAACTTGAGGGATTAATTAAACAATAAATAAAAATTATATCAAAACACGAATTATAAAATGATATTATTCCCTTTTAAACTAGAGTAATATACTCAATCAATATTTCTTTTGTAAATATAAGCATTTAATGTTACGTATTATAGAAGAAACATTTATTCAAAAAATGTATATAAATCATCACTATGTATTTAAGTCGCTTTATATGAATACAATTCCTTGTTGATACGTGAAACTTTATCACATATCACGTATATCACACCATTGACATAAACTGCACTTACGGGTCGACTTACTTCAGGTTCCATTTTCACAATGCTCTACCTACGCATTTCGTCCAAAAGTTGCAATAGGTTGTTCCAATCATCGGCCACTAACTTCACTCTATCGTCGTCCTCACGGCTTAGACATTTAGACATGGAGAAATAGGTTCCCTTGCTGCCCGTAAAACGCCAGCAAAATATGTAGAAGTCTATAAATTACTTGTCAACTAAGATTCATCATTTACAATTCTCATTCCTCGTTACTGTATATGGTGACCGTTGTGTCGCTGATGCTGGGTGTATTTAATTATTTTCTATTTCATTTTGGCATACTTCTTCCATTAGCGGTTATATGCGTATGTTATTATGATATTCGAATTATATCTGGAAACGAATAATTTTCCGTCATGATAAGCTCCACTTTTATAATCACCGGAATCGATCTGTGTGATCACTTTTCCATTCGCATCTACATTAAACAGGCCGTTACGACAGACAAGGACGACGCTTTTATCATGAATACAGGTCACATCGTTGACAAAGCCCCGTGAAATGTTGCTCCACTGCTTTATGTGGTTTGTCATCGAATCAAATATTTCAACCCTGTTTTTCATACCGACAAACATTTTATTTTTAATGAAGCGGACAATGCATGGGGTTTGTATATATCTCTGGGATGTGCGCCTGATGCCATTGAGCAAGCCAATTGATTTCCATTTTTACTCATTCGTAGTTGTGGTTTTATTTGAGCCATACCCGACATCTTCAAGACCGCTGCACTTGATGATGTCCACTTAGAGCCTTGTACCACTTTTAGTGAAATCTTATCACATTTTGCCTTGAAATCGAAGTACGAATCACTAATTTAACAGCTTAGTGTAATTAACACGCAACACAACAATATTGAATATGAATGGTGCATACCCTGGTGCATTCACATGGAGTGACACAAACAAAACAATCCTGAAAAAAAAAGTTGTTTTCATGTAATAGTGAGCGATACTATAATATGTTTAATATATTTAAAATCAGGGTCACTTATGTGATGTTACGCTTAAAAATAATCTCGGAATAGAAAAAAAATCATGAAATGATGTGAAGTGAAGTAATTAAACAGTATTTAATTGCACTCAGAATATAGTCAATGTGTAGTTCCCACAAATATAGCGATTCCGTATCATCTCTTATTTCTTTAGCATATTTAATTTCCTTATCATATCTTAAATATAAACTTGCGTTGTCTGTGAATTCGTCATTGAATTCACACAAAGAAAACCGAACGTTTTCAAACTCAAACGACAATATTAAATATATGGAAAATATCTAAGATATAGACATTCACGACGGCACAGCCGCTTCAGACAGGCTCCATGTATCTGGGCCATATAGATTCAAATGGAATATTGGATGAGGAGGAGGGATATTCATGTTTTCCAAAGCTTGATTTTTTTATATCATCCCCCGGAAAATAAGGAAAATCGGAAGAACGATAATAAACTGTTCCTGGATTTGGTGGGAGGAACGAAATATTCACCATTATATGCGGGCCGAAATAACAATGTCTCTATGACGTCTAATCCAAACGCGATTCCTTGTGGAGTGGGAGTGCTGTATGACAATTTACGTTAGGTTATTTAAGAAATAATCCGAATTCCAATGTTGAAGTTCTTACTTTTTTTTCGAAATGGTCCATATGAAACTTTGTTGGATTTTGTTTTATAGCCACACGTCGTTATAACGTCAATATCATAATCACGCATTTGTCAGACTGTTTATAATAAGACTGTTTATATTCCAGACGCTGAGGTCCGGACGTATAACTTTATAATCATGCAAATTGTTTGCCGTGTGGGTTTGCCAATATTTCGATTGTAACGATTAATAAACCTATTGCTATAGCCTCTTAATAAGTGATTTGATCTTACTAAATAAAACGAATACTTTGAAAGAATAACTCGAGATCAAAGAAATCGGATTCGTTAGAATATTGCATAAGCTAAACTTTTAAAATGGATGTGGAATATAACGACTTCGAAAACAACTGTAATTTATTCAATAGATTCGTTACTTTCATGTATATTGATAATATAAGATACTTCGAAGGAAGGTTGTGGATATTTGGAAAAGCAAGAATGAGAGCCGATGGAATGCCAACAATTCAAAACTTAGCTATTGGATCATCGAAGTTATTTGTCAGCGAATGAAACAAGATAGATTTTATCTAACGAATTTCAAAACTCAAATAATAAACAAACATATGCATATATCGGCGGTCATCATGATATCATGTGATTCTCATGACATAAACAAATTTTAACTACCTTCTGGTCAACGAACATAACCTCAATTGTTTCCTCCTACATAGTTACATTTTTAAAAATGTATATCTTAAGTAATTCGAATTTTAGCGAAAGTTTATGGCATATATTTTCTATAACGTCATATTTTTGTGTTGATTTGGTAATCTGTATTTATAACTGCAAATAACAAGTAATGACCTCATAATGACTTTGTTTGACATTGTCGTGCACAATTAGCACAATTTGAAAATATTTCCTTTAAATTGGATGTTCAAAATATAAAGTATGAAAAAAAAATGATACAAATGAAAACAAAACATGAATTAAAAATGATATGATACCCTATTGTACTAGAATATTATATTATATCAATGATTTCTTTTATAAATATAGGATCAAATGTTCTGTATTGTAGAATAAACGTTTATTCCAAAAATGTATATAACACATCACCATTCATTCATGTTACTTTATGTGAATACATTCATTCATGTTACTTTATGTGAAAGCTTATGTACCATCATCTTAATTTACTTTAAATCTTTGAGATCATTCTATTTTACTTAAATGACTGATTATGTTACGCAGTTTCTGTTATTACGTTATAAACGCAAGTGTGTTATATCATATATATATACCCTAATTATATTTACCTGTTAGTTGGCCTTGTATAAGGCTATCTTCTTCTTATAGAACATCCATAAATCGCATCACAATTAAATCACGCCTGTCTTTTCTCACATTATGCGTTGTATTGCACACAGGGTAATTGATTTGAATCCCTTGCTTGACACGATCTACATAGTACTGCCACAACACAAGATCACATGGTAAAGCATGAGGGTCCCTTAATTCTTCCTTACACACAGGACATACCTTTGAATTATGTAAGGCTGTAAATCATGTCGCCATGGTTTATCAGTTTTTGTTGCAACCGCATTGAATAACCTGATTATCTGTTATCCACAGGCATTGTTAATAAACGTTACTTTCTATATTCTATGTTTCGTGTGTATACTTTCACAGCCAGATTGGTGTTAAGAAAGACAAGCTGTACCCAAAGTATTGAATACGTCATTTGGTTAATCGTTGTAAAACTTGGACTTATGGCCACTTTACTTATGTCCTAAGCATGTTTTGTTCCGGTATTACTGTTTTTTTTCTAATATGGCAAAACGTCTTTACGTGAAGGGGATTTGTCGGCACTTTCAATACAATAACTACACACGCTTCAAGAGTCACTCTATTAGCTTAATCCATTCATAGTTATAAATATTTATCAGCAGAGTAATTTGAGATCATTACATTGACGAGTGAGTGTACTATAACAACATATGCACTGTATATACCATGCTCATTGTATAGGATATTTGAGACTTATTTTCATGCTTCATTTTTTATCTATCTAAGTGTGTGCTTATGAGTTGTCAAATAGTCATTTATTTATATTTGCATGCCATAGATATGGTACATTTAATTGACCCGCCGTAAATGACCCTTATGTGCACTATATATAAACAACATGTACTCTATAATCTAAAATGTATATTTTGTTTTTCTTTCTACTACATATGGTGATTGTCGTATCGCTAATGCAAAGGGTTTTCATTCCACGTGGACGGGTGATTAATTTGAATATTGTCTATGCCATGAATAATTGTGAAGACTAGGAGTAGGATTCGCCTATTAAGCTATGATATATCATTTCTAGATTTAACCAAGCCGAGCTTGAATATTACAGTACTTTTATCATCAACATGACTCAAACCATTGTTACACACTCGAACAACGGTTTTTATCCGGGGCTCCAACAATGTCTTGGACACTTAACCGTTCCTTCTTTCTACAATTACGTATTCGATTATTTTACAGATCGAATATTTTAACTGGATATTGCATTCCGACCAATAATTCATCACCAATTGATGAACTTATTTGTCTAAAACGAATATTTTACAATGACCAAAACAGTACAGCAGTAGATTGCAACCCAAAGTGACTCGAAAAGAGTATTGAGAATATGATGTTGATGTAAAAACTATTTATGGAATCAAAATTATGGAGTTCAAATAAATACTTTAGTAAGTGAGACAAGCTCATTTAATTATAATTTACATTCCAGATTAATGCAAGCGATATCTGTCGATCATTTGATTTATAAAACAATATAAAAACGGGTTCAAACGGTTATATGTTTATTCTAATTACTTGTAATCAAACACACAACACTAATGATTCGCTAATTAGTTCAAAAATTCTTTCTGAATATTACACGTTTGTGCACAAAATCAGTAAGTACATATAAAAAAAATAATCGGCCCGTGCCCAGTGCCTTTATGCAACACACATGCCCATCTCTATTAATGCTAAAACTTACTTTCGGTTGAGCGTGGGTAATTACCACGTGGTTATTATGTAGTGTTTCGCTTTTAATTTCACGCTTATGTTTTTATCAAATATATGCAAGATGTGAAAATATTAAAAATATCAGTTTATCTTTTTTATCATAATGCGTTGTTTTAGCTATTTTCTTGAGCCATACAACAATCATTAAACACTATGCGTAAATATAATTCTGATACAATTTGTAATCATTTGAAATGGGCGATAAAAGCCCCATATCGAAATATTAATAGCTGTCATGTGCGTATATAAACTCTTTCAACGCATTAGTTATAGTCATCAAACCACCAACAACGAAACAAAAACGGAGAAAATGCATTAAAAGTGATAAAATCGTATTTTAAAGAAATCGAATAGAATTTGCTAGGCAACAACAATTGATGTTATTTTACATTGCGCAAAACGATTATAGCGTTGCACATGACACAAGTGACAATTAACGTCTTAAATAGCAGGAGGAAACCAAAGTGCTTAGACAATCAAGTAAAGATACAAATGAAAATGAAGATTTTAAAGTGTTACAATAAACGATGTTTAATAGTGTTAACCTATTTGGTAAAATTATTATGCACAAAGGAAAAAACAAATATTTATATAGCAGTATCTAGCATCATTTACAAGTTATCATTGTATTTCATTTGAGTTAAGCTGCGAATCGCAAAGTTATTCCCTTTTATCTTTTGGTTTCGAATGCACAATTACAGATGCGCAATAAGATATCAACCATGTACATTTTTTATATGTTTCAATATAAAGGGGCTTCTAAAGATAAATCATATAAATGAAAGATGACAAAAAACAAGAGTATGAAGTAGGGAATACATATAATTGTGGTAATAAATTGTGAATAAAATATATGCATAGATTCTTAATGATTTCAGATATATGTATCATGTTGGGAGGAAAGTACATATTTGGCAGACTTTATGAAAAATGGTGTGCTATCATGACATTGTTGAATAAACTATCTAAATCTAAATTAGTTTATATACATCCCGGGCCACCTTGCGGTAGTACATTACTAGTACAAACATTACAAAGACGTAATAAGTCTTATAAAGACTAATTACGCATAAACGATTAAGGAAAAGAAAACACCCTATTTCAAATATTTTTTTCTGACGTATTTATCACAAACATTTTTAAAAAATAAAGATTCACATCAAGTGCTTGTAATACCATTGTTATCTGTTGCATATACCGATCGCAATTGTTAAACACTTGCAATATAAATTATCTTATAAGATAAAACATCAAATTTGTTTGAATGAAGGTTTCAAGACAATTCCACACAACTAAAATTAATATATATTGTAGCGTAAATCTATCCGCTACAATAGACTCCTGGGTTGTATAGCATATGCATTTTTCGATACAGATGAATGTCCGGTCATGGAAAAGATAACACTGCCTCCCCCAAATGTTATCTCCAATGGCAATTTATTCTCTGCGTATTGTCATATTGTTGTATAAGTATATAATTTATTTTCACGTTCTGATATTACATATATCACACCATTGACATAAACTGCACTTACGGGTCCATTTACTGCAGGTGCAATATCCACTAATCTGCATCTTCGTCTGTCATCTAGAACTAGCAAACGGTCATTTGTACAATCGACCAAAAGCATCGCTCCGTCTTTGTATTCCTGACAAAGATATGGGTTATTCATCCCACCTGCCACCCATGAGCCGTGTAGGTCATAGGTATCGCTCACCTGGAGTATGAGATTCATGATGCATAATTTGCCTCTGTTACTGCATATAGTGACCGTCGTGTGGCTGATGCTGAGCGTGTTAAGCCCACTCTCGATAGGTGATGGTATCGTGGTTTTTTCTTCCATGTGCGGTCGCATGTATAGGTTATTATGCTATTTGAATCATATTCGTACACGTATAATGAGCCGTTATGATAAACGCCACTTCTATAATCTCCGGGTTTAATTTGGGTGCTCACTTTTCTATCTGACGCTACATGAAACAGACCATTGTATCATACAAGCATAACATATTTATCATGGAGACCAACAATATCGTATACATTGCCCCATGCATCATTGCGCAACTTAAATATTGATGTTTGATTCAAATCCACTATCCGAACCCTGCTTCTCATACCGACCCACAGTCGATTATCAATGAAGCGGACAACTAATGGTTTGTCTGGTAGATCTACATCTTTTGTGCGCATATATTTATTGTTTGCAATCGAGCTCAATTCAGGTTTTGATGGTGAATTTGAGTGTGTACCTAATGACATAGAACATGCCTTTCGATATGCTATGGCGCCGATTTGTGATTTTGATTCTATTTGAGTATTACCCGAAATATCTAAGTGCGCTGCACTTGATAGTTCCCATGCCGGACTCTGTACCACCTCAATTATGATGTTATCACACTCTAGTTTGAAATCGGAGTATGAATTCTTAATTTTTCTTGCTTGATCTAAGATGCTTTGACCAATAATGGCGAGTTTGCGTGAGTTTTCATTCATCATTTGTTCTAAACGATCAAAATTAGTTTCGATTCTATTCATTTCATTAAAATACGTTTGCGGCTTCCTTTAAATTGGTATATTTGATGTTGAATAAATGCCATAATTTCATCGTCTATTGCATCGAAATGCAAAAATTGATATCGTCAATTCACTTGCTTCGAATGTGATTCGATTCTGCTAAAGCTTCTATCTGTCTCACTTCAAATTCATCTATCTTGTCTTCAATATTTTGTGCAGCTGTTTCGTAATTGTGCAGTTTAGCCTTAATCTTCTTTTCCAGACTTTGGTATTTCGATTTGAATTCTTTTATTTTTGAGGATAAAGGCTCCGTGGTATGATTCTTGCATGCAGGTATATTTAGATGCGAACGATTACATCCACTACACAGCCATTTTCTGCAGTCCTTGCACCAGTAGTGTGCATCCTCTAATGAACATACCTGACAGTAGGGTTCATCACCTGTAATGAAATATTTAGATGGTTGAGTGTGCTCATCCCATCCCAAAATGAAGCATACAATAGCTGTTTTTGATAGCGGGTCAATGAGAAAGCAAACATTACAGTGCATTTTCGTTTCAAGAACAGTTAGTGGCTCGAGGGAAGATATCAAGATTGTCAAAACCAGTTGGGTATCGACAGTTATTCTGCCTATTCTGAGGCTGAATGAACATTTTGTAAAGAAACCTTAGAATATGTTTACCATTCATCGTTATTTTTTTCATTCATGCAATTGGTAAAATGTGAATAAAGGTGAAATAATTAAAATATATATAATCGACAGGCTACAAAAAAATCATTTAATAAAAAACAAAACGTTCAAAGTTACGATTCAAACTTTAGCATAAATCTTATATTATTTGCCATTTGAATATGAACTTTAAAGTATTTTGTATAATATAAACTGGAAAATAGTGATTTATTATAATAGCGGTATATTTATATATATTTAATCTAATTATGTTAAACCCGCTGTAATCTGAAGCTGCTGCTCACTAAAGGACAACGCCTTTTCTATCTCTCTATTAGTCAGCACTATATCCTTGCAGTAAAACACAAAACAATGTAATAACTGTACACTGATATACCAAGAGCGTTTAGATTATATTTCAATGATGTGCGTGTACTGACTTCAAATAGGGGTAATCTAGGTAATTCTTATTCAAAGAAACAAACTCCGATTATTTTATTTTATTTTGCTATTTCCAAAGCCTTACGTTTCTAACACAAACAGATTAATGATCCCTGTTTCGAAATAGGCTTATTCAAATTGTATGAGTCATACCAAACGGGTCATAAAACATATCAAACATATATGTACAAATATAATATTTTAAACCGATACCGTCGAATTCGATTGACATTTTTGTACATAAAAAAAGTAATAGCTTAGTGAGGTCATTGACAAGGTAATAACTATTTCGAAGCTAAAGTGTTCTGGTGTAATTAGCCATTCCCTATACAAGCGAAACCCACTAAACATACCACTCAAAAATTGATATCTTGACACATCGACTACAAGCAGTATTTCTTAAATTGTGAATATATAAAAGAAGCATAAAACTCGTTGTTTCCTAGTTTTACTTGATTTTTATCACCACACTTAATGTTAATATATAATCGCATATAATAATTATTTTCAGACGTGTCTGTATCATTAAACATTCCTTCTTTTGTATACATTGTCTAAAATAAGACAATAAGACGCAAGTTGAACTAATTAAATTGTACCACAATAAAAATACCTTTTCGTCGGTTCTATTTAAACCTCTTCTCTTCCTTTAGTGCATCCAAAAATTGCATCAACTTGAAATCTAGCCTTACTTTGCTCACTTCATGTGAAGTATTACATACGGGGCATTTAATATAAATTCCTCTATTGATATGGTCTATACAGTATTGACACAACAAATGATCACATGGCAATGCGCGAGGATCAGTGAATTCTTCCTTGCACACAGGACATTCTTTTAAATCTTGTAAAGCAGTGTATCCTGTTGCCATGTTCTTAACCGTTTGTCAGGAATCTTTTAAAACTCATACATACTTTAACAACTTGAACAATGTGATTTCAGTAATATTTCATTTATATGCTTTATATACATTTACACCAACAATATACACTCAACAGTTCAGGTAGTTGATAGCCTACGTGATCGGTGCACATATAAATACCTTAAACTTAAACGCGGTTGTTAAACACTTAACATAAAAAGATTTTACAGAGCAAATTTGCATATCAAGGCATTTTATGTTCAATTTTATTCCTCATGAGCTTAAACAAATGCAGCTTACAAGGTTTAGAATTTGCATGATGACGCCTGAGACATAAAACATAGGTAGCTATAAAAAAAAATTTATGAAGCGTATTTGCATTAAAAGTGTATCTTATTTTCATTTTCAATGCTGTTGGTGATATGCCTCTTGTGTTTGTATTTTCTAACAAGTACATCTATCCTTATTTGAGCCAATCTATATAGTCGCATATGATATGCTTTGTTGTAGGCCACATTTAACCAGTTGCAGAGAAAGTATTATGTATATACTGACATCGATCATAGAGAAAGTCCAGTGTCAGATCAGTTTTGAGCAATAGAGCAATACAAGCATGGTTTACATTAATTTTTAATGTATTTCAAATTCATCTGCTAGCGCAAATACTATACGTTATTCACTATTTAACTTATTTAAATGCAGCTTGTTTAAGCGATGTATTTAAATTATTAATAATCACACAGACATTGCTGTTCTCAAGCGGTTTCATATTTAAAGAAGTGTTTGTCGTTATGATTTACTCATTAGAATAATAAAGTAGAATAGTATTCGTAGCGTATTCAAAGCGTAGTACCAAACAACGCTAAACATGAAATAAGACGTATGGGACTCGGGTTGACGGCATTTTGCCGACTGAGAGAGACCATTTGGAAAAAAGAGGTCAAAAGGCAATGCCCTAAATATACACCTATACAATGCCCCAAAAGTGACAATAGCCACATATGCATCTGAAACATGGCCCACAGATAGAACGAAACGCGCAGACGCGAGGGATGACGCGCAGGGTTAGGCTGAGAAATAACCATATCCGCAAAGCCCTCTAGATGAAAAACACAATCACTGAAGTGGTTAAGCAAAAACGGCTGAGATGGTTTGGCCTAGTCACAAGACGCCCCCTGAAAGCTATGTCGCCAAAGCCTTCCGAGGAGATTTCCAAAATCCAAGACCGCGAGACAGGCAACCCAAGAAATAGATCACTCAGGTGCAAGAAGACACAGGGCCCCCTTTGCATGCAATTTCCAATCATCACATTCAACCGACGGTTCTTAGATTAACAACTTTAAATTAAAAACTTATCTTATAAAAAATCCGGGCAAACATTTTTGGTTTGGATGAAATGCTACGGAAATCGTTCAACTACTTACAAGTCGCAATAGAAGATTTTGAAAATTATATATAATTAGACATGGAGTGGCAGATAGTCATTAATTAATCTGTAAATCATTGTAAAAGGGTTATTAGTTCAAGATCGTTGATCTGATGTTATGCTTTCTAAGACGATAACTATGATTCATTTTTTGATATTCTATTTTGATATTTAGGCTTGTCGTGGAGCCGTAGAACAGGCCGTTGAGAAATCAAAATTGAAACAGAAGCCATAGTCTTGATTTAAAATGTGACGATTTGTGACGTTTAGCTAGAATGTTCAATTTAATCTGACAGGAGAAATATTTTGTGCCAAAAATACATTTTTGATCAGTCGTTTGATTAAAAGTAAGAGGCCGCCTGTTTCAAATATGAATATTCGATTGTTAGTCAGGGTGTTCTTATTCTTATGAGATGAGCATTTTATGACAAATATACATGTTCCATCTATTGGTATCAAATGATAACTAAATGTTTTATTTGCATGGATGTTTGTGTGTTCCTGATATATACCCTTTTTCACAGAGCAATTAACATAACATGATTATAAGTAAATGATAAGGTGATAAAATAATAGTTTTGAAAAAATAAATGCACATGATTATCTAATTTGTCAAATGGGCTATGTAAACATGTCTGTTGTGAAGCAATTAGTCGATATCCTGCTGTTCATGCAATGAACTTTAAAACTTTCATTCATTTTGATTGCATACATATTTAGTATTTCAACCAAATCTTATATCGATACGAAATATTATCACACGAATAATTGCAATTTTAAGAAATAAAAATATAAATACTTTATCTGTTTGATATATTTGACTATGCCACTGCTGATGGATTTTGTTCACGATTTCTGGATTCAAACTATATTTTTAGTAAGAAGTGGTGGTCGAGTGTTTAAATCTTAGGAGTTCCTGGTAGTGGACATGTGCTTGATTCCTGTTCAAGTCATGGTGGTTCATCAGGGTGTGCCAGTGGGCACTGCAAACATTATCTCCTGCCTCTCCATTTCTAGGATACTTTGTTGTTAAAAGTATCCCGGAACGGAGTGTGTGCGACAATTTGATAATAATGAGTAAAAAATGAAGAAATGCGTGAATTATAGATGTTAATAGAGTGTTATCGCTTAGAGTTTTAATTAGATTAAACGGGATATAAATGCCAACTATTAAATGCCCACAAATATGAGCAGAATTGTAATATCGAAAGGTAGATTTAGCGAAGATTTAATATTCCACAGTCAAATATAACTTTTTCCTTTCCAAATAATATGATAATTTGAACTATGAATAAAACTCATATGTATCGATATGTATATGCAGTGTATCTTTTGTTTTGTAAAACGTTTGCCATCATTCAACTCATTTCTATTAAAACATTTCCACACAGCATATAGTAGACGTATATATAGAATTTATATAGAAATGAGAATAACAGTTCAAAGTTTTATTATCAATATGCGTTCATAATTTGCAAACAAAATAAATATGTATCTCTTTATTTTTTAATTGCGAACAACGGATTTGTAATGGGCCTAAATGCTGAAGGCCGAGAATAGCCATGATTTTTATTCCTTAGTTTTCAGAAAACATAAATATAGATATCAGTATAAGAAGTCTTTTTTCCAGATTTAAAAAGCAAATATATCACATATGCATGTTTTCAATAACATATTGATAGTTGCTAAGATTCATGGGATGCTTCCTTAAGTCAGGAAAACCCAACGGGCCAGTTTTGAAAAAAAAGTGTATTATTTAACTGCATTCGGCCTGAAATGAATTCTTAACTACTTTAAACATGATAATCATTTGTATTCATGGAATGGTTTTATTCTTAATTTGCCAGCAAGGAACAAAGAAAATATCTTGCCCGCAACTTTGCACAAATTTGCCAGCAGAATAAAACATAGATACACAGAAGTGTTGATTTGACGCATTGTTTGAAAAATATTTTTGAGGGTTTTATTAGTATAAAATGAATACGAAATATTTGAAATACAATATTTTATATATTATGTTCTGTGAAAGTGCCAGCAAGATATATATTTGAAAATAATATATATGTCACAGAATAAATCGCTGGGTACTCCTGTAAAGTGTTCACTAATTTAGGGCGATTCCTCAAAACAATAGATGTTTGCCACACGTAAGTAATTCATTAATTTTATAGTGCACACATGACAGTATAAAAACAAAACTTATTATCGAGCTTCTTTCGATAACGCACTAAATCAGCCTATTTATATTCAATTAAATTTCACAGAAGCGATAAATGATTGCATTGTAGGAATAGGATATATTCGTTCGATGTTTACACAAACATTCTCAAAGGTGCATTATGTTGCCTGATATGAATACAATTTCTCATCAAATCCTGATACAACATATATTCGAATGTAGCTTACAAGATTTTTTTATACGCATGATCAAACCTGATACATAAAACATACGTAGCCATATAACAAGTGATACCACAATTATTTAATTAAGTGTATTTGCATATCAAGTGCATCTTATTATCATATTGAATGTCGTTGGTCACATACTTCTTGTGTTTTTTATTTTATTATATATAAATGATTATTGAAGCATAATTCTCATAAACAATGTGTTTTCAATAATTGCAGGCAACATAAAAGAAGGTGATGTGAGTGTATCACATGAATATTATGATAAACAATAGTTCAAGCTTAGTACAAGACCAGTTTTGAAGGCAACATAGAATAATATAAGCATGCGTTGCACTGTGTTTTAGATTTTCCTAGTACCTATATGAGACACCCTTAAAATATGCTTGTAAACATTTTTACGCATTTATGTGAAATTCATATTTAAGTTTTGCAAATTCATTCGTTTGACATTGAAAACCCTTCTGCTAGCGGGATAGATGCAACGCAGTTAAAGGGATTAAACTACCTACTGTATAAAGATGGTATTGAAAAGCCTATCACATCTAAGGAAATATTAATGTGTAGCTATTACTATTTTATATTTTAATCTATGAGTTTTAAATAAATGTCTTTTTAGGCAAACGTTGCTGTTCTCATATTCAAGGTAGATGTTGATCATATCATAATATGTGTAGTTCTGTCTGTTTTTAGATTTTCCTAGTACCTATATGAGACACCCTTAAAATATGCTTGTAAACATTTTTACGCATTTATGTGAAATTCATATTTAAGTTTTGCAAATTCATTCGTTTGACATTGAAAACCCTTCTGCTAGCGGGATAGATGCAACGCAGTTAAAGGGATTAAACTACCTACTGTATAAAGATGGTATTGAAAAGCCTATCACATCTAAGGAAATATTAATGTGTAGCTATTACTATTTTATATTTTAATCTATGAGTTTTAAATAAATGTCTTTTTAGGCAAACGTTGCTGTTCTCATATTCAAGGTAGATGTTGATCATATCATAATATGTGTAGTTCTGTCTGATTCTGTCATATCATTATGTGTCCATTTTTGTCTAATGGGAGGCATATTTTATTTCAAAGAAACATTTTCAATCAGTCATTTGATTCAAAGTAAGTATCCTTTAAGTTTGTTTAAAATATGAATATTCGATTGTTTGTCAAGGTGTTCATATTCTTATGAAAGGGACATGGCGTGTGATTATATGTCGGTCGGCGCCTAGTCAATGACTAGGTGATCAAACATAAGTTATGAAAATAATGCATATAATGCTTCCAATCAACATTAAATACAGGCTTGTATTGCAGCAATTAGTCGTTATTGTAATGTTTATGCAATTTTCTTTAACTCATTCATGTTGGTTTTACATACATTTTAAGTATTTCAACTAAATCATAAATGAATGAAATATATAAAAAAAAATATATCGTAATTGTATAATAGAAATCGAAATATGTTATATAGTTGAGATAGACCATGTCTTTGTTGATAGACTTTATTCATGATTGATAGATTTAAGCCCTTTTTAGGGAGAATAAGCGTTCGATTAGTCAAGATCGAAAATCATGGTATGCAATTAAGTACTTCAAACCACAACTCCTCGCACACACTTAAGAGTGCACGTGTACAGTTGGGTACTTTGTAGAAAGAGTCACAAGACAAAATAGGACACAATTTGTATAATAGATAGCCTGTCCGTGGAATAAGTTAACAAGTGCATAAACGTCTAAGGGGCTAATCGATTGTGATCACTTTATTATAATTAAATGAACAATATTATCAGAAAATCACTCTATGAAAATATAGTTTTGACGTTTATCTTCCAATATGAAAATGTGAACAATATATCAAAATCATGTGTATTGATATGTATATACAGCGTGTTTTTATTTGTATTTCAAAGGATTTGATCATTCAACATCGTTCAACTTATTTTGATAATAACATTTTATGACAGCAACAAATAAAAGCTGAGTAGATAAATTATATGACCATATTACTTTCAATGGCCATATGGTGTAAAACTCCTATTCGCAAAAAAATGTGAAATTGTAGTGAATTAATATCGAAATGGATAACGCGATTCATATATATATATAATCATTATTCATTCATAAGTTGGAAATTTACCATAAATTTAGTTTTATTGAGGTTTTTCTTGCACAAATATGTGTACCTAATTCGAAATTCAAGATGTTGATTGGCCTCAATTTAAAATAGTCGAGATCAGTTATGTTTTTATTTATTTCTTCATCACAGATAAAATATCATATAAACAGTATGTTTCCATATACTACAGGCGAATCAAATATATCACATATGCAGTTTTAAAGAAAATATTGATATTTCATAAATTTCCTGAAATCTTCCCTAGGGTCTTCACTAATCTATCGCAGTAACTCAAAACACTTGATGTTTGCCCTCAAGGATTCATAAAAAAATGCACGCAGAATAATATAAAACACAACAGTAACTATCCGGCTATTTTGTTCAATTAGGAACTAAAGCAGCCTATATACAGTCAATTAATAATCGAATTCGATGTTTTGATGCGTCGAAAGGTGAATTTATGTTGCTTTATATAAATGAAATTTCTAATATAACATATGACGCACAATTGGCATAAACTGCACCGTTTGGCCTAGTTACTGTAGGTTCCATATTTACGATCATCCACCACCTGTGCAAACGAATATTCCAATAATTTACAAGTATAATTATATTGTCCTTGCATAAATTTGATTCAATTAACTCAATTTACTGGCCCTGAGAGCCGAAAGTTAGGAGTGAAACACCTAACCACCGTAATTCTTAAACCCCATTTGTCGTTATTGTTACTAAACTTATTGATTGTTGTGTTGCAAATGCCGATGATGTTGTGACATTTACTAACACATGTTGGTAACGTTGTTTGCTTTTTCTATGAGTGGATGTATACATATATTATCACGCAATTCGATGGATAGTTTGATGTATATAACATTTCATTACAATAACCATCGCAATTGTTATCACCAGCATCAATGTTCGTGATCTCTTTATAATTCAAATTTACATGAAACAGGTATTTGTGACAGACAATGACGAAGTTGTTGTCAGGAAAGCCACCGACATCATTTGCATAGTTTGATGCCTGGTTTGTCTACCAATTCATAGGTTTGAGTTGCAAATAAAATTTCTCAACAGTGTACATACCGACCCAAAGTTTATTCTCAATGCAGAAGCCAACCCGTGGTTTAAAGCACTAGAGAACCTACAATAACTATTTTTTCCCAAGGAGAAACCTAGAATCAGTCAAATGATGTTATCGCCTCTTAGTATCGAAATGTGACTTTATAATACCCGCTTCAACTCTTGGAACGCATTATCCGACTACAAACATGCAACAAATAGCTATTTATGTTTAAAAGACTTCACTATGAGAAAAGACTTCACTGTTATGGTCCCCAAGAAAAGGTGGTTGATGACGATGATGATGAATATAATGATAGTGGTGTCGATAGTTTTTGGTATGCCCCTGTTGCCTTTGAACTTAATGTCATTTGATTACCACCCATCTGTAAAATCACAGCACTTGATGGTTCCCAATCCGGACCTCGTTCTACCTTAATGACAATTTTGTCATTTTTGAATTTGCAATCAGAGAATGAATCACTTATTTGATTTGCTTGATCCAAAATGGCTTGACCATCAACGACAAGTTTCCGTGAGTCGTTATTTATCATGTACTCTAATTGACTCAATTTTGTTTCTAGCTCGTGTAGTTCCGAAAATAGATCATTGCGACTATCTTTTAATTTGGAAATTCGATCTTGAATAAATATTGTAATTTCATCGTCTATTTTGTCGAAATACTTATTAATATCTTCAATACACTTGCTTCGAATTTCATTCGACTCTGCTAAAGCTTCTATCTGGGTCATTTCCAAATCATCTATCTTGCAATCAATATTGGTTGCAGCAGATTCGCAATTCTGCTTTTTACCCTGAATTTTCTTTGCCGTACTCTGGTATTTTGATTTGATTTCTTGTTTCTTTGAAGATAAAGGCACCGCTTTATGATTCTTACATGCGGGTATATTTGGATGCGATCGCTTACACCCACTGCACATCCACTTTTTGCAGTCTTTGCACCAGTGGTGTGCATCCTCTAATGAACATACCTGACAGTAAGGCTCATCACCTGTAGGTAAAAAGAGTATTCTGAGTAAACCGATGACATCATAAAATGAATTATACAGCAATGATCGTTTTAAAAGTTAGTCAAACTAAATATCAATACCCATTAAGCTTATATATTGGGAATTATATATGGTATTTAGGATTTATATACTCATCAGAATTTAAAATACAACAATTTGATGATTCTATCTATGAGCTCTAACCTTTTACTGACATTATTTGTTATTTGAATATGAACTATAATCATGGGTATCTGAAGAATTAAATCCTTTGTGTTTGCAGTAATTTGCAAAATATCAACTTGACAGTAGTTTTTTTTACATCTTAACGTCCTTAAAATATAAGCAAAAATTCATAAATGTTTGCTTCACATTTCGGTATACTGACTAATGCTTTTCTTTAGTCCGTTTAGTTGTCTTTTCAGCTTTCATTAAGGTAATTCATAATGAATAAGAATAGCATAATAAGAATTAATTTTTACCCCTAAGCATTGTACATATTTTGTTATATTCAGATGATTTATATACTTGTAACACACATTACCAAAATTCAACAGTATACATCTTAGAATATTGACTATGAGTTTTATAGAATTCGAATATACCCAATAAGTATAAAACTCGTGGCATATAGTCTGGTCGTTATGGTAGATCCGTGTAAAATGCATGTTAAATCCTGAAAAATACATGTCCTAAATGACTTTTAAATGATGAGTTCAAAAAACAATTTTGGCATTTTTTTATTTCTCCGATGTTGATCTCAAAAATACAATTGCGGATTAGGCTCATCAATATATCGTCTAGTATATTCTGATTCCATCAAAATAAATTTAAGCGCAGTTCTCAGTGTATATTAGGCTAAAAATGACAAAATTAACGCAAAACTATTCAAATAGACAAATATATTAATATGTATTGCACTTAATTCATGTATTATAGTGGGTCATTTTCTTATTTTGTTTAACATAGCTATTTATTAGTTTGATTCCATTTGATATATAAGTTATGCCTTAAGATAGATAAAAGTAAAATAATTAAATGGAACTATTTCGATTGTATCTGCATATTATGACACGAACTAAAATTACAACAATTTACTATATAGTCCAATGTATGTATTTTGCAAAGGGGCTATTGTTGCTATATTGTCAGTGTATATATTGGCTTAAAATAGCAAGATTAAACATCACATTGATCCACAGAAATCTTAGTATTTATTGCATTTTATTTACATTATGATGGCCGATAAGTTAATTTTTCTAATTATTTTTTCTTATTTTGCTTAAAATGGACACCCGTTGTTTGGATTTCAATTTATGCTAAGATATGGCTTCTAAATATTAAAATGTAGTAACATGAAAAAAAACATTCGACTGTATTAGCAAATTAACAAAGACCGCAAAGTAACATTTCCACTAAAAAATCCAAAATATATTTATTACTATCTTGTATTACACATTTGTATTTTCACATTGGCTTGTTTTTTCTAACAATGTGATGACCCAGTGGCCTAAAAGATTATATCTAATATCGTTTGTTATTGTTAAGCTTTATAACGTTATCCAGCGGTTTTCTCGGGCCACGACCTAGAAAGGCCCCAAGGAGACGGAAGAACATCGTCTGAAATGTTGAAAAGCTTTAGATGAAATAGGTTTGGACAAAACAAAAATCATAATATAACAATATCTATGACAGTGAATATATTTCTAAAATCAGGAAAGGACAACACACCTTGTAGTCTAGACGCCGAAATTGCAGTGATTTTCGAAAAAGAAGTATGATGAGTCAAGTTACAAACGATCAATCTGTGCCGTAACAGCGCCGCCATTGAACGCCATAGGGAAATCAGGTAGCGCAGTCGGTACACTGGCTGACTAGCAAGCAAACATTGACTCGATAGCTCGACGGAGTTTGGGCCCGGCTCGTGTCAGATATCAATTATTTTCAGCTACCTCCTAGGGTTCACAACGGGCTAGTTGTGTGATACTTACACATTGTGCTGTATAGTTAGATTAGGGATCGATATTGTAAGCGTTTCAAGTGGCAGCTAAAGGTAGTAATTTAATATCAATTTTAATATGTAACTGTCCGATACTTTTTCTATTCAAGGAGCTTATATGTGAGCTATCAGTCATAGAGTTCTATAAATCCGAAAGGTTTAATCAAGAGGGTAAAGATTTTGGTATGAGACTGTAAAATACCACGGTAATAAACAGAAAAGAGAAAAAAAATAAATGGTCAGAAGGTTAAACAAGTCAATACATTTTGTACTTAAGAGAGTTCACTACCGAAAAAAGTAAAGAGGGGATATGCAGAGGAGCTGAAAACTCAGGGAAGTCATACAGAACAATGCGTATGTGAATGACGAATCCTTAGACCTCTATACTAGTAAGACTAAGTTCGAATGCTTTTTCATGTCGAACTTTGTTTTGACGTGGACCCCATGAAAATACCACAACAGCCCTTCTAAGCATTCGAAACATGGACACTGAGGCGCATGATACGAAAAAGCTGGACATTGCTTATCATATATCATGTATCGCGTGTAAGTCACTGTTTTATACAGTACAGAAGAGAAACATTTCATTTTCGGGGCATATCGTGAGACCAAGATTACAATGGAGTGACAGTATCACTTAATGGATGGGTTTCACATTCGATAAGACCAGACGCACTGCCAAAGACAGCAAGATGGAGTTTCATGACCTCTATTGAAAATAGTATGTATAATAACCTGAACGAATTAAGCATTATCAATTACCAGTTCTATACATCCACGAAAATGTATAGCTTTTATCCGTAATGAGATAAATAGCCGAGGAAACAAAGTATAATATTAAGTAAACTTTTCGTATGGTCCATCGCAATATGTTATATGATAAATCGTTAGTAAAAAATCCAACTCATTGAAAAACTATGACAACTACTGCCTACTAAAAATGTTTGACGATCAATTAAGTCCTATTCAATAAAGCATAAAAATGACGAGATTTTCCAACATATATCCATTATATTGCAGTACGCAAATATACCATTATAATTCAATAAAACATCGCCTTCGTAGCATAATTAAGGTCAATATTGAGACAAATATAATTGAAATAGTGTTTCAACTTGAATAAAACGCTATACACTTAATTGATCCAACCCTGTATATAAATCAAAATCCTGTGTGAAAAAAGGCATTTTATCATAATCACCCCACCCCAAGTTATATCAAACAGTAAACACGGGAGCCTATTTATGCCCTAAGCGCCCTGAATAATAATTGTTTATTATAAGATATTTTAGTAAACATAAAAATATCATTTGAATAAACATATATGTTATGACGAGTCGGTGCCAATATAGATACCTTATGTTGGTATACAGTGTCCAAAAGTGTTTGACAATAAAAACAAATAAATTATATCACGAACGCTACCTTTCTGCTGGTTCTGTTTGCGTCCTTTTTCTTCCTTTAGCGCATCCAAAAATTGAATCAACCTATAGTCTCGCCGTACTTGGCTGACTTTATGTACAGCGTTACATACGGGACATTTAATTTGATTTCTTCTCTTGATGCGGTCTATACAGCCTTTACATAACAAATGATCACATGGCAAAGCCCGAGGGTCAGTGAATTCCAATTCTTCCTTACAAACTGGACATTCTTTCAAATCCTGTAAAGCAGTGTACCCTGTCGTCATTTCAAAAAATTAAATGATCGCTTGGGTTAAAAGGCCCTTATAATCTTGATGTCTATAGTTGCCTGTATATATTTGCTACCTCTTGATTGGTGTAACTAGCAACATCATATAAACAAATTGTTTCCATAGGACACTATGCCCAATCCGTACACATATTTATACTTTATTTCTTACGAGACATAAACGTTTGACGTCATGTTGATATGCGTTTTTGTTTGTTTAGACAATCAATCATTTTGCTCAAAGAACACAGTTGAATGTGCTATTGAAAAATAATTATACGGTACTATAATTTATAATAAAAATACGAGTTGGTTAATGGTGTTTTGCAAATGCTCCTAACACAAAATCAAAACATTCACAATAAGGCTGTATGATGATTATATACAATACACCTGGCACCGTGGATTTTTCATTGAATCTATACGATAATGAGCATTTATTAACTCACCGATCCCCACACGGCATTTAATGACAATATTCTGAGGCAAACTAATCATAAATTGAGTACCCCCTTGGCGCGTCGTGCATGTTTTATGAGGTTTTGTGGGAGCACACAAAACACCATTAAGTTCTTCCTTTTAACTCTTCACAAAAAGTGTGCGTCATTGCCAGAAAAAAAAACAAGCAGCTCAATTGGAGGACAAAATAACGAGCTTTCCTCCAGTTGTGCAGGATATTTAGATAGACGTCTATGGAGCACCAAGATCAGCTTGCTGAGGCATCACTGACCAAGTAATTTAGACGACGTTTGAACTACGTTGAATTTCGGTAAGTCTACATATTATTACCGTCTTTGCCTGGATAATTGGTCGATTTGTTGAGGCAATATGATCAGAGGAATCAATAAGTCTAAGTATAGCATGTATATAGGGGTGGGGAGGTAGATCTTTCTTTATGTAAATTATACATAAGCCATGCTTTACTGAATGGTTCATTATTGTTATCAAATGACTGTCACATGTGATCAATTTAATATTGGGTATTGGAAGAGGGCATAAATTAGACTTTATCACAAATAAACTCTGGGTGTTTCTCATATTACAACAAATACAGTTTGGAGATTGATGTTGTATAACCGCTTGTTTTCGTATTATATATATATATATATAAGATTGATATATGACTATTTTAACATATATATATGAATATTGACTGCATTCAATTCCAATGGTGAATTAATGTTTTGGTAAAAGTATAATGCTGTCTGCTAAAACTCTTTTTCCTACAAGACGAAAACGTAGACATAGTAGACGTAATATAATAGTAATATAATTGCTTTGGATTTCATTAATATTGTTAATAGATATTTAGCCATGCAGTATCAAATTAAATTTAAATTATTTAGATACTAATAACGGTGCAAAGAGGAAATATAAATGCCGTAAATTATGTAACGTCCTATCCCGGTCAGACGAGTTAATGTGTGTTGAACGTAGGAATAGCAAATGTTTTAGCCATACATGCTCCAATTAAATTTAAGTCATATTCATACTCATAGCGGCACAAATAACAAATATTAATGGTGTTTATAATGTTATGTTGCATCCCAACCAGGTCATTTCGAGTTGACATTTTTGAACGTAGGAAATGTAAAGGCTTTAATGCATGTTTTAGATGCAATTTAGATATCTTCATGCTCGCACAAGTACAGGTTGTTCATTATGTGACATCGTATTCCACGCTTCCACTGAAATTCTACGTGCGCTAAACGTTGGATTTTTACAGCATTCTTTCAACCGCTTTACACACATACTGTCTCAATAGCATAGTCTCATTATTCATAAGTTTTACGACATAAATATGTCATCAATTGTTTTTTTAATGCAGTGAGGTTCATGAATTTTATTTTGTCTAGAGGAGAGTTCCAGACGGTGGGGGCAGCAAAGCTAAATGACCGTTTTCCCCTGATTTATGGTTGAATTTTTGAATTTCAATGCAGTTTCTGGTTGAGGATTGAATCGACTTTTGAAGTAAAGGGGGATCAGAAGTTCTTAAAGGTATTTAGGGCCTTGTCCGTTCAGCGTTTTGTAGGTTAAAAGCGCTTTTCTATACTCGATTGGGATGCGAGTTTCTTTATGGTTTCAGTGATATGATCGTTTTTTTTTCTTAAATTAGGCGAGCGGTGGCGTTTTACGCTTTTACGCTTTTCTGTCAAGCGTATCTTCTAAAATCTCAAAGAATAGACTCTTGTAGTAGTCTAGGCGCGAAATGATAAAACAATTCACTAGTGTTTTCAAAGAGCCATGCGAAAGGTATTTCTTTATTAAATGGAGTTTCCGTTTTGAAAATAAACCGATTTTATCACTTGGGATACAACATAATACAATCCTTTCTCAATAAACGGACACTTTTTACGAACTTTTGAATTGGACCTTGAAGTCATTTTTATATCAATCTATATGATTTTTTGTCACGGGATAACTTTGTTATTTGACTTCTAGTTGTTAAACATGAAACCATGTGCGGTTAAGTATAATCAGGATAACGGCTCCGTGGTATGGTTCTCGCATGTTGGTATATTTGGATGTGATCGATTGCATTCACTACACTTTTTTGCAGTCCTTTTTTGCAGTCATTTGTTGCAGTCCTTGCACCAGCGATGTGCACCCTCTAATGAACATACCTGGCAGTACGGTTCATCTTCTCTAATTTGACATCAAAATTGTTAAACATATAGTGATGAAAGAAGTTTTTATATATGGATTTCAAACATTTATTTATGCTTAACAAGGTGGAGTACTCTTGCTGCTGCGCAATATTATGCAATGCAAATAATGTTGTTTTTAATTGGACACAGCACCCTTGCTGTATATCTACAAACTGTATCTTCACCAATGTCTTCTTTGTTATATGTATATGTATAATATGTAATATGTGCCACAAAAAATGGTGAATTGTCCGATAAAAACGGAAAGGTACCGAAGCAGGTCCCTTCGAATATAAGGTATACACGAAGCCTTTCAGATCACTGATCAAATCGCTCTCATCAGAAGTATGGTAACACATGTTTACAGATGATACCCAGCTCTGGATTGTCTCAACCCGAACTCAGTTTCATCGCAAATCTCAGCTCGATCGCAGCTAGAAATGTGCATTAATGAACTATCCGCATGGTTATACCAAAATAAATTGAAGCTAAACGAGAGCAAAACCGAACTGCTTATAATAGGCACAAAGACGCACATCGCCAAAACTCGCTAAGACACTATTACCCTTGTAAACGAGACCATAAATGCGACCCAATGCTCTAAAAATCTTGGCGTTTTTATCGACAAGAAACTGTCTATGCGTAATCAAATAAATAGTGTAGTTGACGGATGTTATTACAAACTCCATATACTGTGGCCTATTAGGCGTTTTATCGACATCGAGACCGCAAAACCCTGACCACATGCCTTATCCTCTCAAGACTCGATATTGCAACAGTATATTTCGAACTTACTGATGTCATGTTAAAAAAATTCCAATTAGTCCAAAAATCAGCTGCACGGTTTGTGCTCAAAAGGAAAAAAAGATCATATCACGGAAGCGTTACAGCGCCTTCATTGGCTTCCCATACGATATCGCATCGTTTTTAAAATCGCTCTCCTAACATTTAAATCACTGTCCAACGACGGCCCAAAGTAACTAGAAATACTTCTACAAGCTGCTTGTAAAGAAAAAATCTAGAAATAAGCTCAAAGTGTTTACCAAGTATCATGTAGTATTTATCGCTCTAATCATATATTAGTTTTTCTTTTATATTTTAGTACATTATATGCGTACATTATTATTTTAAACATTTTTGGGCGCTTAGTGAAAACATTGATTTAATATAATTTTTATTGGGCGCTACATAAATATTGTTTATAAATAAATAAATATAGGTTGTCCGCCTATTGACGTATATCAAGGTTATTCATAATAACAGAAATATACTTCACTCTTAAGACCTCCTTATAATAATCCTTGTGTGGCAACAAGTGACCCAAATAATACGCTACTTTAAAATGTCGATACTGTAACGATAAAACTACCTTTTTGTTTGCTCTGTTTACTCCTTTCCGTTTCCTCTAGAACATCCAGAAATTGTCTCAACCTGAAATCACGTTTTACTGTCCTCACATCATATGTTTTATCACATAAGGGGCATTTAATTTTCATTCCCTTCTTGATGAAATCTGTACAGGCTTTACACAACACATGATGACATGGCAAAGCCTGCGGTTCCATAAATTCCTCAGTAATATCTTCCATACATACTGGGCAATTTACCATTTTTTATATTTTGGCTGGAGTCACAGTGCAAAATATAAATTATTTATTCCGTGTATATGTTCCAACATTTGATACGTCTACATCATTTTGTACATTTTTGCCACATCTAGTTTGCCGTTGCCAACAACATCCTATAGACAAATAGTTTCCAACGGACACTTTATGCTCAATCCATACATATTTTATACTGATCTAACGAAGCATGAACATATGACGTCATAATGTTTTAAATAAGCGTATTTGGTTATCATGATCAATGAATTGACTCAATGTACATGGTTGAATGAGTAATAATAATACGTTGCAGCCCTCTATAAAAAAGTACTATTTGGCTAATTGATATTTGCAAATGCTTCAAACACGGAATCAATCATAACCTGTGTGAAATACAAATGTGCAACTACTCTGCAGGAACAATGTGCATACAACATTTTATTCCATGTTTGACGTTGTTTTATAAATAAAATATAAGGGGCGACATGGGTCTTTCCAAAGTGTTATTGCAATAAAAACATCACAATCATAATTTGCATATGTCTGCGCAAAAATTGCTCTCCCGTAGGTCCCTCTCGGGTGGTACAAAGCGGGACAATTATACGCTTTGAATACATAATCAAAACTATCTCTTTATTTATGGCTGCTCCAAGTTTTCACACACAAATGCAAGAAAACGCGTCTTATTTGTTTAATCGACGCATTCATCATTATAAACTAGCAAAATAGGCAAAATGATTATAACTATTATATAATTGTCATACATCTTTCTGGTTGTCATCATAATTATAACATTGAATTCATCAATGCAGATGATTAAAAGATGGTACGCAATCTACTAATAATTTTGACACGCGGTTTTAAATTAAATCTACGGTCCCGTGAGAAAATCTACTGGCCGGAGCATCGAACATAAAGACGAATGCACTCCAAGGTGTTGGCCAAAAGAATAGCTTAAGCGCTGGTTAATCTTCCTTTCTGAAGCCATACACTGATATTTTGACACTGCTTATTATCAAGCTCAAATATAAAACTTATGTTCACAAATAAGAATGTATGAACATAGACCATCTGACGATAAACACCATTTGACTTAAATCTTTAAGCGCGACTTCAGGGTAACTCCGCAACTGGCCATAAACGAATAAAACTTAAATTTCTCCAAAAACGGTTTTGTAATAGTATGTTTACTAGAAATAATCAACATATCGCAATTAAATAACATTAAGCAACCCGTTGTTTGAAGCATATACATTGACTATTTTATACCAGTATAGTTTAGTATAAACCAATTCGAATACATCCGACTGAAACCTAAATAGATGTACATATTGAAAATGCAAAATACATTTTTGAAATATATAGTTGTTTGATCGCTGCGATCAATATTAAACAGGACAAGTTTATACTTAAGATATCCTTGGCTACTCAAAATATTGCTATGAGCTAATTTGAATAACTCTATGAGATGCCTTTATTACAGGATATAGTCCGGTTGGCTTTATACTGGTTCAATCCACCTGTGCTTGATATCACATATACGACATAGCAGGCATAATAGTTTGTTATAATGATACGACGTGGCCAGCTCTTGGTGGAAAGAATTCCCGAATGAAAAAATTAATTGTAGTCACCTTACGTTTTTCATAGTGCATATTTTGCGTTAGTCTTCACTCATGTGGTGATTGTCGTATCACTAGTGCTAAGTGTGATAAATCCTGTCTTGACAGGTGATATGGTGTTCGTGTGTCATGAGGGGTTATGTGTATATATTTATTGATATTTGATCTTATTTTATATGCATATACTAAACCATTGTAACACACACAACTGTTGTATATACAGGAATCAATCTTGCATATTTTTCTTTCCCTTTTCAATCAACATGAAACTGACCTTTGTTGCTTTTATCAAGAACATCCGCGACAAATGTTGAGTTGAAAAACAATCAAGCAAGTAGCAAAAATAAAAAGTATTTGCTCGAAATTAAAGAATTTGGTGGGTGCATTGTTTTAAAGAAACATATCGTGATGTCCACTTCTCATTAGACTGTGATGCTCTCATTTGCTCTTATCCAGATCTTAAGCTTTGAAAAGTCTATTTGTAATTTCTCAAATGGTTGCATGTGTTGGATGCATTGGTCAAACTATCCAAGGAATCAAAAATTAAACGTACAACATGAAATTGATTGAAAAAAGTTCCATATTAATACTATATTCTCTTATAGGATTTATGTAAGTTGTATAATGCCATTGATTTGATAGCAATATGGTTTTAAAAATGCGCAACAAGTTTTATAAACATTTTTCAACTACTTTTATGGCTAGTTCTTTTCTTAAGATAATTACATATGGCAACCGATGCTCTTAATAGTACATCAGAAGTCCCAAAGAAGTATGTAAAGCTTCAATATATCTGGATCTTTAGGATGATTGGATTCAAAGTAAGCCCTGGGGCCATAGGTATACAATCTAAGCATGTTTACATTCTTGGTACGATATTCATATCTTGTCATTCTTCAAGTTTCTCGATTGAATCGCACTAAGTAGCTTGACCTCACTAAAAAAACCATTTGATTTGATAACTTTGGTTATGAATTAAGGTTTCACCAGCTGGCTAAAATGAAATTACACTTATTAATTTATACATATGCCGGGATTTATCTACAAATTTTTGAGTGTGCGACAGCGGGCGCATTCCGAATGATTTTTGTGCGACATTTTCGAAAACTGCGCGACAGTGAAAAAAGTTGTGCGACAATTTCAAACTTCCAAAAAGTTCATTTTTTGTTACTTTAAAAACAATAAGCACAATATATTTGAATCAACTCCATTTACATTCATTCAATCTGATTGACCACTCATCTATATGTGCATAAGAACAAAAAATCGATTTAGTTCTATATAAACAAATTGTACAATGATCACAAATACACCCACAAAACCTAAAACATGTCTTGGATATATCTTATACATCTAATTGGAGTTTTTGTGTCATTCATTACTAATTTAGTCACATTTTCCGGACTTGATTTTGATTTTACGTCTTATATTTGAACTAAAATATGCGCCTTTCGTTAGCCTGTGTCCACTTTTTAAGGCTACTTTGAAATTGAATTTGTTGTGTATTAGGCTTGCTAGGTAACAAAGGTCTTAACAATGTGATACCAAACCAATTGTATTTAATGCATACTCAAAATATAAACAGAATAAAAAGACAATAGATCAACAACAATGCAACCATGTTAACTATGACCGGCTACTGAATCAAAATATGGTAAAAAAACGGAAAAATGGGCACATTAAAAAGATACATATATGAAACAATGTGAGCATTTCGTTAAAAAAAAAGTGTGCGACAGGACGGGCGCGTTCGGGCCGATAGTTGTGCGACATTTGGTCAAATTGTGCGACATAATCCACAGTTGCACAGGTAAATAAATCCCTGCATATGACCCCTGGTTCCTCATTAGCTAAATAGGTTTTAAATGCTAAATTTTAAATAGCAAAATGGCACTGAGGAATTTTGATAAAGGATGTGGCATTCGCATAAATCTGTAGCATAATTTATAATCGTTACAAGATTACGTGTTAGTTGATTTCGATCCACTGAAATAATGTTTTCCCATGCACGCTATGAATTATATATTAGATCTACGTATGCCTTATTGTGTATATACTAGGCAACAATTATTCAACACACTACCAGTAACTCAAATTACAGCTTCAAAACGCAGTTGGGTTTTTTCCAACCAAAATTGACAATATTTTTACCTATGAATCAGGTTAACATTATTGTGTTGAATTATATTGTATTTCTAACTGCAAAAACATATAGATATATTGATTGAATTATATTGTTACCTGTGGATATGAATAATACCAATTACTTCCATTGAATCCAAAAGACATTAACTACAATGAATAGTTATCAATATATCATTCTTGCATTGAATTTTATATTTATGATATCTATAACAACATGCCAAAGATGTGCTGAACGCTTTGATCTTATCATAATGGTGGACTCCAGTGGATCGATAAGAGATAACAATCCGAAAGATGGTAGTTATGACAACTGGCAGTTAATCAAGGATTTCTTATCGGATACCGCGGATTTACTCGAAATAAGCGAGGTAAATTATATGTTTAATTACGTTTTGCGCATTCATTTATCTGATAAATCTGATTAATATGAAATTGTACAATAAATGTCATTCGAATTAAGTTGCTATCCGAAGTACCAAAGTGCTTGTACAAGAGACTAAGTTGGGCAACATTGTATCAATCTTCAATAAAAGAACTTGTATATTTAACTTGACTTTAGCATACGAATCCTTAAAACTTATTCTTTTTAAAGCGTTGACCTTAAATATATGTTTAAAAGCCTCAGGTTTAGCAGAAAAATACGTACACTATGTGATATATGCAATGGCAAACATGTTTATAATCTTAATGTATTGAATATTAATTGATCGGTATAATCTAAAAATCTCTCAAATCAAATCATATAGTATTTTTAAAATAAACAAATATTTACTTGATCAGGAATATGTCAAGATTGGTTTCGTAACATTTTCAAATGAGGCAGAGGTTAATTTTCCTCTGATGGACAGCCAATACGATGTTAAAAAAGGAATCGACTCATTGCCGTAAGAAGAATTTTAAGAATTCATTCTATTTTTGACTTATGGTTTTCAATTATACTTGATTTATTTTAGTTTCCAGAATTCTGCATAATATTTATCTATATTTAACATAATTGGTGGTTGTACAACTAAAACCTATATTAAACGATTTAATTTTTAAAAAGTTATTGCACAGTGGATATGGTTTTACAAATCATTTACCAAGTACTTATGCTAGAATTTGAATATATGCAAATTAGTCTGATAATTCTTCTTACCATTCTGACAAAATAATTATTTCTTATGTTTTATCAGATATATGGGTGGCTACACAAATACATCGGGTGCCCTGAGAACGATGTTTGATATGTACTCTGGATTCAATCATGCGGAACGATATTCAACTCGCAAAGATGCAAGGGACGTTGCTCTACTTATAACAGATGGATATTCAAACGTAGACGCACACAGGTAATATATTGTGATCTTGTTAATAATTATTCACATAATAGATATTACCCCGGCCCACATTCACTCTTACCAGGAGTACCCAAATGTCCCATTATACTGCATTTGGCCTGAAATGAATTCTAAACTTCTTTAAACCTGATAATCATTTGTATTTATCGAATGGTTTTATTCTTAATTTGCCAGCAAGGAACACCGAAAATATCGTGCCAGCAACTTTGCACACATTTGCCAGCAGAATAAAACATACATATAAAGAAGTGTTGATTTTGCGCATAGTGTAAAAAAGTCTCTTTTTGGACGTTGTTATGTAAATCCTATACGTACAAATTCACCACATTAATTACGCAATGCTTAAACTTCATTTTATTAAAAACGAACAACTTTATAGGCTATTAGATACATATTTATGACTTGGGTTTTATTCGTATAAAATGCCAGAAAAATTCGAAATATTTGAAATACAGTATTTTATCTATTCTGTTCTGTGAACATGCCAGCAAGATAGATATTTGAAAAGAATAGATATTTCACAGAATAAATCGCTGGGTACTCCTGTCTTACATATCATAGCATTCTCTGGCACACTTTTCGAGAGGGCGTGGGTATCAATCGTGCCCTGTTTGCTTCTTATATATTATATCTGAATGAATCGGGACCCCCCCCCCCTCTTTTTTTCCTAATCAGAGCACAATAACTGATATCAGTGATCCGTTCTGTCTTCTTTATATGTTGATATTCCTAC